>JAODVM010195258.1:0-13762 GCA_025400095.1 Phenganax marumi
TTGTCTAAGTTGTTTTGTCTCGTCTTTATAAGTTTTAAGTTGTCTTGTTTTAGTAACTCTTTCTTCAGACCCACGTTTTAATGAGTATACTTAGTTTGACATGTTTCTGTAGATGTTATCTCATTCTTTTGCTTCTTGGCGTAGATGTCTCTCTGTTTCTTTTGATGTGTTAATTAAAATGTTCTCCGCTTCATTTTTTATGTTTATCGCTTTCTTAGCTTCATTAAGGTCTTGAAGTAGTGTTTTTCTCTTTTCCACAGCTCTTCTTTGATCTCCTATCTCAACGCTCTTTTGTTTTGCTTTTTGCTGACGTTGCTGTTTTCGTTTTTGCCAAATTTGGTTAACTGATAAACTTATAGGATCTTGCTTTAGCTTAATTTCTAACTTAGGTTTTAGTTGGTTAATGTACTTCTCCTTAAGTGTTTGTATTGGTTTCCTTGGTTTGAAGTCCTGAAGGTTGTCAACTGCTTTAAAATTTCCGAAGGTTTCCATATTTCTTAAGTCTTCTGGTGTATATACTTCTCCTTCATGTTTTATAAATCCCCCAAAATTCTTTATATCTTTAGGTTTTATTTCTCTCTCCTTACTTTGTTCTTTGATTGGGATTGTTTGTTTCTCCTTCATTCTGGTTAATATTTCTCTATTTTCTGGTTGTTGGTTGTTTGTTTCTAGCAATACGTTTTTCTCTCCAAGTTTGTTTTCATACTTTATTCCCTCATCAATAAGTTTTTGAATATCATTTGGTAAATAATTTTGTTTTTGTTGTTGCATTTTTTTCTTACCTATAATTTTGTCATTTTTTTCAAAAAATTTCAATTTTGAAATCTGTGCATTGAGTCAAAACGTGTTTAGACATGCCTAGCTTTGGGAATCCCCTAAACCTATTGCAGGATTACTACTAAAACATGTTTAGGCATGTCTGTAATAGTAGCTTATAGTAATTTGGCAAAACCCCTCATTTGCATAAATTTTGAGCCAAAACCCTCAACCTCGCATTTATATAAATTACTATTAGAACATGTCCAGGCATGTCTGTAATAGTATCTTATGCTAATTTTTGCACCATTTTCAAAATTGAAACTTTTAAAAAAAAATTTTGTCAGCAAATCTCTTTGATCATCCGATTGAGCCAGAACCCCCTTTTTCGCACTACTAAAATTTGGAATCATTTTGGAACTCCTAAGGAAATCTTTTTGGAAGATAATTCTAAAACAAGTTTTTCTAGCTTTAAGATTTACATAAACGATCATGACTACTTTGCATGCAAGATGAGTCCTTTCGACTCTAGAAAAATTTTTAATGTTGGACCGAGTTTTAATTATCTTGAGGATCCTTATTGTGTTAGTTTATTAGCAGCCTAGGTGTTGAGTTATAAAGCTGGACTTTCCACAGAACATTTTACACGAAACCAACCTAAGATTATTTTGAGTATGGCTAGATATTATTTTTAATATCACATGACGAGATCCCTACATTATCCAAAAAAACTCATCAAGTATGTCAACTGTGAAACAATAAACTTCATGTGGTCAAGAATGGGTCTTTTAGGAACAAACCACAGAAGCCATTATAAAATGTTAAACAACAACCCAGATAATTGGAAAGAGTTTATTAGAAAGTCTAGTGATGGACTCACGACATTAGGTCAAAAACTGTTTCAACAAGCTGTAGAAAGTTATGTTTATTCTGTGTTGGGGGCTCAAGCTAAAACGAGATGGTCTATCATTAAAGCAAGAAGAAAAAGTTCTCAAACCCAGGACATGTTTATAAACTGGTTGAAGACACGATCGTTCAAGACGACTCAGTCATAGCTGACACGAACGTGGTACTCAACAAGGTGATCAGTCTGGGGGTTATATTAGTTCCAAGTAATATGATCATTCTAGAAAAACCTATAGAAGGATTCAACAACAGACATGAAGTTTGGTAAAAACAAACACTTAAATTATACATACCAACGAGCAAAGCGAGACCAAAAACTAAACCTAATAAACCAACCTTAAACGAGACCCCAACCAAAACAACACCAAAAAGTGTTGAGACTGGAACCGATCCCAAACCAATTCCAAAAGTTCAATAATTACAAACTTCAAAAGCAACAAGCAAAGCTAATCATAATGTAGAAATTGCAGCTGTGATGTTAATGGCTGGTGTAATTATAGCAAAATATATATTATAATAAATGGCAATGTATTATGGATTTGAAAAACCTAAAACCTTCACGAACAAAGTGAAACAAACACAAATGAAGAGCCTAAAGAGTACATCGTAGAAGTTCGAACAAAGCATTCATTTGTATATAAACTTCATTTTTAATAGACATACTACAACATGGAATGTTCTAGTCAAATCAACCCAAACTTCCCAAGTAATGGTGTTTTCTTACCTGGTTTGATCAACGACTCTACAACGATAACTTTACTACAACATGCGTTTGATACTGACAACGTTTTACCAAAGCTTCAAATCACTATGCAATCCAGATCTTGTTGAATGATGATACCACACAACTTTACAAAGTTAAGGATATCCTTGTCAAAAAATCAAAAACGTTTATTGAATCTCAACATTATCTCGTTGGAATTGTCCTTTAGAATTGCTGATCTCCACCAACAAAACGAACAAATCAGAATGTCTTATGTGTTGTTTAAAAAAAAACAACGTGACACAATGTAGATAATAAGTCCCTTTTATCAGTCATGGTTGAAACAGAACAAAATAAAACTTATAAGGTGAAACCAAAACCTGAGTGAAGTGAACCAAAACCAGAGACAAAGTCAGCGACTGTGTAAACTTAATACTAACATATATGAGTTTACTTAACCGTAAGTTTTAAGCAAACTCAGCAGATAACTTAAGATCTACTTAAAAGATGATCTTAATTTTACTTATAAATAAATGAACACTAATTCACCAGTAGAAAAGAACATGAACAAACGTGAGCGAAGTGAACACTGTTATTACTACGCAAAAATCAGTAGAGCGAACAAAGGATCCACAAAGAGTAGAGACTGGTAAACGACTTGCAGCAATATCCAAACAAGCAAAAGAAGCAAAGAAAAAAAGACTCCTCAAAGAAAGCAACTCCTCAAACAAAACGTGGAGCATCTTACCGATTTTAGTTGTAGGTGTACTTGGAATTTGTATAGCTTGTTACTACGCTATGCGCACCTCTGGCGTCATGTGTCGACCAATTATGAAAACAAAAAAACCTGAAGAACCTAAACCTATACCTGAACCAGAACCAGATAAAATGATAAAATAGAATATAATGAGTTGGACTCATTCGATTAAGCAAACACGAACGAAGTGAGTCGATGGGAAAAAAAATTAATAATTCTTATTATATAGTAAATGAAAAACATGAGCGAAGCAAACAACGAACAAAAAAACGATATTAATCAAGTGTACAATGCAGGCGTGCTTACACTGTCTGCCATTGGTGTGTCTATGTTGAGTAAGAAAGCGTTTGGAGAACCCCTCGAAACACATCAATCAATGCAAGGAACTTTAAACTAGCTGGAGCAGTGATGCTTGGGATCCATACTCATGAAGTACCTTGAAGATAAGAAAATTATCCCAGAAAAAATAGACAAGTGAAAAACGAACGAAGTGAGTCATACAAATAAATGGCTTCTATGGTAGCAAGTGGACTATTTAATGCAATCGCTTTTGCGGGTGCTGGATTTTTGTTTAGTAAGTTAAATCACACTGGATACGAAGCAGAAATGAACAGACACAATCTTGCCATGGAAAAACTCACCTCAGACAAAGAAAAATGGTATGAACGTGAAACTGCACAAAAAAATAAAATCGTAGAAATGAGACAATAACTCAATGACGCAAACAAAGACATAGACACAACAAACAAAGCATTGGATCAAACTAAAAAATTACGACCACAATGGACCTCAGAACCTCGACTAGAAGATGATTACAAACCAAGTGAAGAAATGCAAGAATACCAACACATTTTCATGGGTGCTTTAGGAATCACTGGAGGAGCATTACTCGGAAAACTTATTTTTCTTGTTAAAGTGTTTATCTCATCAAGGATAAACATTATTTATAATAAAGAGAATGAGCTGGCAAAAAAAGTAAAAATTAGTAGATGGCCAAAAGCAAGACCTGTTAAAGCTATACACGTAGAATCTGGGTGGGAGGAGAAATTTCTAAGCATCAACAAAGCAGCTAAATTTCTTGGAGTAAATGCCGAAAATATTAAAAAAGCATATTATAATAAAGATCTCTTAAATATTCCTAAACTTGGAGGGTATAGGTTTAGATTATCTTGTATACTTAAATATCGTACTAGATATGAAAGTGAAAGCAGTGAGTGTGAATCAGATGATTACTCAGAAGTTGATCTTGGGTTTAGTGATGGAAATGTAGGTAGTGGTGAGAAATAGTAAGTTTGTTGATCATTTTTTTTCAACTCAACTCCTTTGCTCATGCCTCGCGTTTGTTCACGTTTTGTAGTGTCCATAAGACAAAGTATCTATTCCATTGAGTAGTATTACTCATTTATCATCATTTGAACTTAGAGCTATTCTATTCACCAAATCTGAGAAGACCACATGTCTTCTATTTCTTATCACGTTCATGGTTCATATAGCTGGAGCTTTTGTAAATAAACCATTTTTATAGTCCTCGACGCTTAGAGTCTTATCTTTAACAGACGTCTCTAGTCCTTTACAATGAGCTTCTGTTTTTTTGTCATCCTTCTTGTAGACCTATAACTTTGATCGCAGTCCAACGAATTTTACTATTTGTGTTCCACTGCACTCGTCTTTGAAAACTCCTCGAACCTTTTTCTTTAAAGCTTTACTGATGTGAGGATTGTTGGTTATTATTTTGCTTGTATCGAATCGTTGGTCCAAGTCTGTTGATATATCCTTATAAACGTCTCCTGTGTGTATCTCTTAACATAATGAGTCTATATTCGTGAGCAGCAACTTCGCTTCTACACCATATTTTGGTTTAATGTAATCATAATGGAAGTTGTACATGAGCGACTTTGAAATATCTAGAATCTCATCCTCACGTACATTGGTTTATTGAGAACTACCTTTGTTCTATACATGTGAACGGCCACTAAATCTTCACTAAATATCGTAAATGATTTGAAGTTTGGTTTTTTAACTAATTTTCCTATTTGTGTTAGTGTGGCCACAAGTCATACATCCACTCGGTTTCGAAGGTTCTCCATCGTTTTCCCAAACACCGCATTGTTCATCAGTTTGAAGAAGTCCTTCTTGAATTTGTTCTTTGATTTTGCTCTAAGCCTATTATTCAACTCTATATAGGCCTTCAACCACCCAGATTCTTCAAATTTAATACCTTGATAAATTTTTGTTAGCACGAACATGATTCCTTTTTCTAAATATTTCTTAGGGATGTCATGATGTACAACGTATTTTTGCTTTGCGTCCAACATTGGTATAATTTTTTTAGCATTGTACTCTTCAATGATTTTAATTTTCTCGAAAGCCAAAGGGTAGTCATTATGGTGATCATGTAAGTGTTGTGGACAGTCGAGGTCTACTTCTAGAACACATGATACTCCTGTCCAATTTTGGAGTTTTTTTGTGTCATCCACTCGAATCGATGGGTTGGGAGTTTTTGCATCATCACCCATCCATACAAATTGCTTGCATCCAAGTAAGGTATGAACGTGGAAGGCTCTTCTGGATCGTAATCATTTAAGTATTCGTTATTGGCTTTGGCATATCTCTTTGTAATTGTGGACACCCCTCCATGTACTCCATTTTCTATCATGAGATACATGTCTTCTGTAGAAAAGTTCTAGCTCTACGTTGGTTAATTTTAAGGCAGCACCCCATGCTAAACCTGGTGAGGTATAATACCATGCTGGATCCAGATTGCAGTTCTCCATACATACTTTTCTAAATTGTTCAAACACATCGCTCAATAACAACACTTCCATTTTTAAATAAAGATCATGGTAATCTCTCATTTTTTTCATATGAAACGTCTTCTATACGTTTTTCACATGTGTGTAGTCTTCATCTGTAATGTTTTCATCATTTAGCTTTGAGTAGAATTCTTGTTTTGGTGGTAGACATGTTTCAGAAAGTTTGTTGAAATGGTCCATGTAATCGTAAGGATAAACACCTTTTCTCAAATGTAGATCTATGTAGCCTGAAAAGTATCTCCTAAGGCTCTTGAGATCTGTAGGTTCGAAATTCTTCACACGGGTCGTTAAACAAGAACACATAAACTTAAACGAATCTATAAATCGTAGTTTTCTTTTCACTCTCTTCAGTTTACCTTTTATAACATATTCACTGACAATAACTTCTATTGTAAAACTGATATATTTTTCTTCATTTTTCGGAATACAATCAATAACATCTTTAGTAGCCCCTATCGCTTTGATAATCATTGGGATGAAGTTTGGTTTTTTCATTTGAAGATTGCATTTGCTCCGAGCCGCACCTTTGTACCTCCCTGTAAAATGACAGTGGTCTTTAACCTTATCACCATCGAGGGGACCCTTACAAACATAACAGCATTTAGCTGAGTCAAAGTCTTATTTATTTCATTTTGTGAAATCTATTTTCTTTGGAGATCTAAACCCAAGATAAATATCACGAACTTTGTTTTCTAAGTTGTCCACAAACACCTGAGTCACATCTTCATCAGGACACCCCACAGTATAGCGAACTAACTTTGGTTCATTCACCGAGTCGTTGAAACATTTTATGTACTAACAAAATCCACTGGGTTTGTGTTTTTGGTATTGTTTTGTTCCTTTGCCGAAATGTTTGTTCATGGCCTCCATAAAACATTCAAAATCTGCGGTGATCATGAACGGCACTTGCGCTGTACATTCGTAATTTTTGAATGAAATTAATGAACCTTCTTTGGGTTGCACCGTCTTACATAGTAGGTCTTCGCTTCCAAAATATTGAAGACAGTAATAACAAGTGTAAATTTTTCTACATTTCTTAGTTAATTGATTGTTTAGTAGTTGATTTAAATGTTTGATAACGATGTAGTGCTTGTTTTCTAAAAGCAATAACAAAATGTCTGGGATATCATGTATATCACCCAAAGGAAACACTCTATTGGTTTTGTTGTAGCCGAATAAGTTTATCTTAATGTTATTTCTCTTCTCAAACTTTTGGATGTCTTCTATTGGAGTAGGAAATCTAATACCGGTCCAGTCTAATCTTTCTGCAGATTTTCTTAGTTTTCCAGTGATCTCCCCACGATTCTTGCAACTAGGTTTTGTAAACATCGAGATAGAAACAGCCCATTTAAAACATTTTTGGTCTGAATTATTCGGATTTATAGTTGCTTTTTTATTAGCAATCCATGTTGGAGTTTCATAAGATGATCCTTTCATCGGTTCATACTTTGCTACGTGATTGTCTAACTTAATTATATGATCCAACTGCCACCCAGAACCTTTCTTCTGTTTCTCTATAAAGCTACTTAATATTTTCACCACCGTCTCCTCATAAATTTGTTCTATGTTTGTCCCTATAAGTATTCTTTTATACCCAGAGTGAAAGTGCTCTTCATCTTCATCTATGATTTCATCCATAGCAGGGTCCCTTTTCACCATGAGGCATGTTAATACAAGTTTGACTTTATTATCTATGAGTGTTTTTAAATGTTTTATAACTGTGGTTTTGATTCTTTCTCTTAGCCATATTTCTGGATCGTATCCAGGTTCGCCTCTAATTGTATAAGTATGTAGACGTCTTTGTAATGCCTCTTGTTGTTTTGCTACTTCTGGTTCGTGCTCAAACGCTCTCATCACTTGACTTTTCATGTTGTAAGTATCAGAAACCTTTGTTTTTATGTTGTCAGGAACGTGGTCAACCAAACAATTGTACCATTCATTTAATTTCCTCCTCACAAACGTTCTCGGTTTTGGTATAGGTCTCGGTTTAGGTTTTATATACTGTGTTGGTTCTAAGGTTAAACTTTTACATCCTTCAATGGAGTGTCTAGAATGTGTGGGGGTGGTTTTGTCTGCCTTGCTTTTGTAGGTTTTATTTGTGGTGTCGTGGTTTGTTTTTGTCGTTTAAGTCTCTCTGCCACAGATTCTTTTGGTTTATGTTTCGGTGTTGTCTTTTCAGTTGGTTTCTTAAAATCATCCTCTCTACTAATTATATTAAGTAGTTTTGATTTCACTTTTTCAGTCGCTTGTTTTGTTCTATTTTCTTTTTATACTTCATTGTGTCTGATTTTAATTTTGATTTCATTCTTTCCAACACTGCTTTATTTTGATTTAGTCTTTGGCTTTGTTTCAACTTTAACTTTATTCTCTCCAGTGCAGCTTTCTTTTTGTCTTGTCTTTGAGGATTTGGTGTGGGCTGTTTTGATGGTATTGGTAACTTCGTTCCTTCTTTCTTTCCATATCTATACAAATTGTCTACATACCTTGTTATATTTTTGTTTACATAATCTTGATTCGTCTTTGCATTGTACTCTCCACACTTCATTTCATTTAACTTGTTTTCAAAGTCATCCAAATGCTTGTTTTAGTCTTTGGGTGTCTTTTTCATTTTGTCGTTTAGGCTCATCAATGCTTCAAACATTTTTGTTTGAAACCTCTCTGGAATCACATCTAAATCACTATCAAGGATGCTTTGCACCCGCTTCTCGTTCGTCACTTTGTTTTTACCAACAATACCAGAGTCCTCACCCCTACCATGTTGTGCCTCTACACGATACTCAAGTTGTTCCAGACCCGACCTCACAGAGTATTGATCTATATCTTTCCCTCCAAGATTTAATACTAATTTTCTGTTTGGTTTTTTATTCATGGTTGATTCTTTAATATATATGTTTTTGTCCATAAATGCTCTTTTGTTTCCTTCACTCATTTTTTTATTATTTGTTTTTTCGTCCATAAGTGCTTTTTTGTTTGCTTCACTCATTGTTTTATTATATGTTTTTTCATCCATAAATGCTTCTTTATTATATGTTTTCTTGTTACATAAATGGTTTTTGTGTAGTAGTATTAATAGTATTATTATTAGTTTGTGAGTTCATTTTTTCTCTACTATATATTTGTTGAATTAATTACCTGATTCCACCGACCTATTATGTAAATGAGAAAATATAACGCAAAAGTATATTTTAATATTAGATGATGACATCATGGCTCATTAATTTTTCTCAAGTTTACTGACGGCATAGCTCATTTGCATAAAAGTGGGAGTGGTCTGAATTGCCATCTGCTGTGAGTTCATTAATTATTCATGAGCTTATTAAGGGGAGGGGTACACATGGATTGATGATCATTTTTAAAGTGGCTCTAGTTTCAAAATTATTTACGAAGGTTATAAGAAGCTATATATCAGAAGAAAGCTTAGGGAATATAGATTCTGAATATTCTAGTCATTAGTACCCACTAGCCTTTGTAAGCTGAAGCCAAGCTAACAATTATACCTTGTGCTGTGCAATAGTAGGGTGCATTTGAGAAAGGATGTCTGCTTGTAATTTGCCTGGAGTTTTAAGAAACTTTTTCAGCAAGAACATTAGGCATCACTATTGTAGATGAGCATAGAACTTTTCTTGACAATGTTTCTAATGGTCACAGCAGAGTCACAAATTTTGTGTGTTTTTTCTAAGAGGGGTTTTTGTCATGAAATCTGTTCCTTACAAGGTATAGAAATTTCCTATGCTTATTTAAGACAGGATCAGCAGAGGAACAAGCCTTGAAAATTTCATCAAAATTGATTAAATGCATCATGAGATATCCTTTCTCAAAGACGGAAAATGTGCATTTTGAGAAAACAAGCGTTAAAGTTTTTAAACAATTGTCAGAGTTGTTTCTGGTTGCTTTGTAAGGTCTTAAACCTAACTTTTCCACCAAAAATTCCTTCAGAGGTTTAAAAACCTCCAGCTTCATAGGTTACCCCTTCTGCTTCACGTAGAGCTTCTTCCTTGCGGGTTTTTCGGAGTTGCTCCGCCTGGCGACGTCTTTTGTTTTTCTCAGTGGCCTGTTGGTCGGATTTTCTGACATGCTTTTTGTCTTTTAGGAGCAAAGTTCTCTTTGTTAGCTCACCTGCTGGAATTCCAAGATGCTGCATTACCTTCTCTCTGCTTGCTGCACCACTGTGAAAATGGCAGACAGCAGATGCAGCAGCACATCTCACAATTGTGGCTCCATGATTCTTATGCTTGGGATACCGAGCCCAAACCAAAGAATTCAACGACTCATTATTATTCTGCGTTGCCCCTCTAACACACCTTTCTAACAGCTTGCTGTCACTGAGAGTCATAAATGTTGGTTTTAGTAGCTCCAAAAACACTTCTGGCAAGCAATCATGTCCTTTGTACATTGATGTTCCCAAAGCTTGATCTTGTTGCCATTTGCACCAGGAATTTTGTCCAGGAGGACAAAATCTGTGTTGTTTTTTCAGGTCTTTTGATTGGATATAATGATTTAAAATGGCTATGGGATTCTTTTTCATAGCATATACAGAGGTTGAAACATCTTTTTCTGTTGGGTTTGGAGAAGACGGAGTATTTTGTCTAATTGCTAAGCCATAATACCGTTGAATTTGTTTTATCTTGTCCTCTATTAGCCGACCACGTCCCCCAACTGTCTTCCCATCAGCAAGTTTGCCTTTGGTCGTGGCCTTCAAGTTTAGGAGATGTATTCCCATTCTTTTCTGGACATGTCCAACACAATCAAGCTTCTCCACTTTTATGCCTTCGTAGGTGTCCTCCACAGCACTATGAGCTTTGCTGTCTCCATCAGACGCCATCCATTTGTAACGAATGTTGTGGAGATCCAGAGACCTGCTCCATAATGTTTTCGCTCCTTCTACCTCCATGGCAGGTGAACTACCATTAAAGTTTATATCACATTTCCCAGAAAAAATATGTTCAGTTTGCCATTCTTCGAATTCTTCATCAGTCGTGCACTTTGATTTCTTCAAACTACATTTTTGGCACGATTTTGAGACTACATGGTAATCAAGTACTTTTCCAGTGTCCACAGAAATAACAAACACTACTCCAAAAAGAGATGTGCACCCTCTCTTTGCCCAAGTACCATCAAAGCTTACGGCAACATCAACGACAGAAGTTGTACCTTCAAAACCAGTTTCCTTCAAAATTTGTTCCCTTAGGTTTTGTGCCACTTGTTTCATTTCTTCTTTGGCTTCTTGTTCAAGAGCTGTTACAACTGTTTCTAAGTGCTGGTAGTAGGCTGTCTTAGTCATGCAAGGCATATTCATAATCCCACAAAAAGATGCAAGACCTTCATAACCACCACCAGACTCCACAGAATGGTATACTGCACGTCGATTAACATCAGCACACTTTCCATTCTTACTGATGTCTGAAGATGTCTCTAAAGTGAACTCCTGTTCGCATGAACTACACTTTGCTGTAAGATCAGGCATTAGACCTCTTTTTCTGGAAATATTTTCATGGATAATCAAGTGCCCTAAGAAATAACCGAGTACGTCAACATCACTCAAAGTCTTCATTAACCAACATGTACATGGGGAATATTTTACCACTAAAAGTCGCTGTCAACAGCATAAAGATACAACTGCATACAAGTAAACATTGTAGGGAAACTGTTAATGATTATCAAAACTACACAAAACATAGAGCATTCAAAGCAAGCTTAATTCAAAACTAACAAAGATATAAGACGACCCCCAATCTGCCTTACCTTGGTCACAAACATGGGCTTTTGAGACAGACAAAGTCAGTTTGTTTATATCAATAAGGCGATAGCCCTGTCCTCCATAGTCTATATCCTTAGATGCCTCCAAAGCTGATTTTTCTGCTTGTTCTGGAAGGTTAAGTTTTCTCCTAGACGCACTTAAACAAGGTGTGGTTAAATCTACATTTGATTTCAAATTGTGTTGGGTTGTACTGGAACAGGCTGAATCATTTCCGTCAGTAACTCCACTCACACTCGAGTTATCTGTGTATCTCTGCCTGCCAGAGAATGGCTTCCCTTTTCTCCTTTTTCTGTAGATGTTTTTGGCTTTATGACCAACCATTACAAACAAAAACTTTGATGAATAAAGAAGGAACTTTGCAATTGGAAAACCAGTGAAAACAATATGAATCATACAATTTTTAAAACACGATACATGCTATCCCATGATGCTTTAGCAGCCCATTTTTCAAGACGAGAACTTCATGTAGACTAATACAAAGATGTCAAACCCTTGTTTACTGTTTCAAAGACCACAGAAACTAAACATTGCCATAAAAAAGCAAATTACTAAAATCGTTGCTATAGCAACCAAATGTAAATAAGTCTAAAATTGTTCATAAGTACATAAAAACTTATTTTTTGGATAAGATACAGCCACCATAGTCTTTCCAAGACTATCAAGCGGTATAAATTGCCAAAAAAACAAAATTTGCCTCTGTGGTCAAAATCCATGTTTACCCCCGCCTTAAGATGGTGTTTCTGAACATTGTCAGCCTGCCTAGAAAAATTGATGAGATACAACATTCACTACCCAGTAAACACATTGACCTAATTGGATTTAGTGAGACTCGTCTAGATTCGCATGTATCTGACGCTGTTGTTCACCTCGATGGCTATGATATTGTCAGGAAAGACAGATAACTACAAAATCAGGGATGATCTGATCCCTTCTGAACTAGAGGCAGTCTGTATAGAAATTAGTAAGCCACACAGCAAACCATGCTTGTAACTATTATCTATCGACCCCCAAACTCATCGATTGATTTCTTTGAAGACCTTGAAAAACTAATCAAAGCTTTTGATGATGAAAGTAAGGAGATGTATATTTTGGGTGATTTATATTGTGATTTGCTAAAGCTAAAACCTGATACACCAACTAAAAAATTAAAATCTCTGTATGAGTTATACCAATTGTCTGAGTTGATCAAGGAAGCTACTCGAGTAACAATGACGACCTCAAGCCTTTTTGATCATGTAGTTACAAATACACCAGAGAAAATGTCTGATTCTGGTGTGATCCATACAGGAATAAGTGATCATAGTTTGATCTTCACCATTAGAAAAATCAATATTTTTAAGAAAAAAGATAAAAACATAATGGAAATTAGAAAGATGAAGCACTTTGATGGCCAAAAATTTGTTGAAGACTTGCTTTGTCGGCATTCGGAATATGTGTACTTTTTTGCAGACAATCCTAATGCCATGTGGGAGATTTGGAAAGAATTATTTTTATATGTTCTTAATAGACATGCACCCATTCAACAAAGAAAAGTCAGATAAAAAAAAGTTCCTTGGATTACCACTGAAATCAAAAAGCTTATACATGAGAGAGATAAATCTAAGAAACAAGCTATTGTTAATAATAATCAAACCAGAAATAAAGTAAATATTGAAATCAGAAAAGCCAAAAAAGATTACTATACCAAGTCAATTGGTGCTCAAAAACAAAATCCAAAAAAGTCTTGGAAAACAGTAAACAACGTTAACCTACTCGGCAGACAAAGCAAGCCAACTAAAGTAAATGAGTTGATTATGAATGGTAGAAATCTTACAAGTCCGGGATACATTGCAGAGGGCTTTAATGAATTTTTCTCAAATATTGGTCCTGATCGAGCTAGCAAAATCGATACTTCCAGTTCTGATTTTGAAGAAAATATTAAAACATCTAAATCAGAGTTCACAAATTTTAATTTAATCAACACCAGCAAAATTTATGGTCTTCTACGAGGTATTTCTAGTTCTAAAGCCTCGGGCATTGACAAAATCTCAAGTAAAGTTCTAAAACTTGCAGCACCTGCTATCTCTAGT
>JAODVM010195369.1:0-13756 GCA_025400095.1 Phenganax marumi
ATACTGTATGAAAAAACACAAGCTGTACATCAAAATTTAAGTTAGACATTAAGGAATACAAAGAACATTATTTCAGCATAGTAGACCTTGTAATTTTAAAGTTGTGCTTTATCAAACTGGTTAACTTTTTTTTGGGCCACCCGGTATATGAACAGAAGGTCATTTTTTGGGAAACCCTGTATAAGAAAAATCATGGTATCAAGGCCGTTGATAAGGGTCATTAACTAAATTGAAGAATTTACCGTCATCGGGGTGTATTAGTAATCAAATGAACCAATATAAATAATATAGATATTGAGGCAAACATGATATTGCTAAAAAGGCTAACGAATATAAGAAATACTAATAGTCAAGTGAAAAGAGAAACTTACTGGTCACGGTGTCTATTCACCTTTTAAAACTCTCGTTATTTTCATCACCTTGCAGCGTAAAGTAATGCCGCTTCATTGACACAATTTCAGTTGCTGGAACTTCACGATCTACTTTCTTATCAACGAATACCCAATCATTCTTGTTCTTCGTAAAGAGGAACTTGTTGTAACTTTGGTTTTTCCAGCTTCCAATGTCATCGCACTTTACATCATCTTTACATTTAAGCGAAAGCAAGTCTACTATAAATGTTCTGTTATGTTGTACGTGCAATGGCTGTTGGCTACAGACTAATTCAGAATTCACGGAACTACCAATATTAAACAAAACGTTTATGACTTCAAGCGGAGAGACAGTCTTGTTTTCCATTGAGAAAATTGGCAAAAGAAGATTCCCATTGTAATATTGTATATCTTCTTGCATATCGTCTGACTCTTCAGAAAAATCACAGCTGCTTGAACTAGTAGGTGTTTTCTGTACTGCCGTTTTCGAATAAGATTGTAAAGCATCTGCCTCCCGCCTGTTGCTATGAAGGTCGGCTAAAGTGTTATCAACACTTCCGTCAGTTTCTATGTTCCATCGACTTCTACTAATGGAAATGGCTGTCTTTGTTCTTGAAATAATCGAGATTTTTAATCAAAGTTGAAATAAATGTTTGCTAAATTGAAAAATGTAATATTTCCTACCTGGATTTAACACTATCTGGCTCTTTCTGTTGGGCCGAATCAATTAAACCAGGTTTTTGCATCCATTTTGTTGTCTGGTTCCTGGTATGATAGGAGAAGGGTGATAAGAGAGAATACTGAATCGAAATTCTTAATGATTTATAAAATTTTACTCAAATTTTTACATTGGCTCACTGCTTCGTTCTTTCTCTTGTGTCAAGTCAATGAAAGCACGTTTTTGCATTCCTTCTGGGGACTTGTTCCTAGCATGACATAGGAGAAGGGTGATAGGAGAGAAAGATGAATAAAAGTCTTAATGATTTGTAGGAGTTACTCAAATTTTTACCTTTGCTTACTGCTTAGTTCTTTCTCTTGTGTCAAGTCAATCAAATCACGTTTTTGCATTCCTTCTGGGGACTGGTTCCTATAATGTGATGAATAGAACGTTGCTATATAACATGACTAAAATAGTTGAATTATCCAATTTTTGGAAAAACGTTTGGAACATTAAACACCTGGATTCACTGCATCTTGAGTCATTTCCATTTATCACGTTGACAGGTCCTTTGATGTCTTCGTCGGACTTGTTACTATTGCGGTAAGAGGGCAGAAAATATGTACACGTATTAGGTCATGGTTGACCGTTAAAAATAACAAATTGTTATATCTGGCCATGGTATCAATGTGTGGCCATTTCCTCTGTGTCGAATCAGCTTTAATACATTTTTGCATATCTTCTGTAGACCTGTATCTAGTATAATGGCAACGTAAATTTGTCTTAGGCAATTGGAAGATAAAATCAAGAGACCTACATAGAATGGTTCGGTTAACTGTAGTTTGTATATAATATCTGCCAGTTGCGAATTTCACTTACCTTTCGCTGTTAACATTCAAAGATAATACAGAAGTTCCAGAATCCACGGAGAGTAACTGTTTTAGTTTCTCATTGATTTCAGAAGCTGCTGGTCGGGCGTCAGGATCAAACGCAGTGCATTGCATTTTCATTGCTGAAATTGGGGCCCAACTTGACTTGCGCTGCTGAGTATATTTGGGAGAATCACTTGGTTGTTTTTGTTGTTGCAAAATCTCACTGATTTGTTCTAACATCGGAGCCTGCTTTACAGTATCCAACTGGAATGGGTATTTTAAGTTGGGGTTCACTAAATTAAACAGCACCATTCCAAATGCCCACATATCAACCTTCTTCAGACTTTCAAAGCTGGCTACTTCCAATCGGCGTGATTTAATCAGTATTTCACAGGGCGCTTATATATAGGGCGGTGCAACGCAGTCATAAAGCGCTGATCGATGTGTGATGCGAAAGTACACTGGCGCGAGCGTGCTTTTCAGTAAATTTCGACCAGGAGCGTGTTTTTCATGGCTGTTGTATTTTTGGCGTTTTTTCTCTAAATATGATCCTCTGAAGGAAATTTTTAATGCTTTCTAAAAGATTCAGAATAGCCAGTCTACAACTAAAATCTTTTTATATTATGCACGTGAGCTCATCTAGCGTTGCATTTACTCGCAAGTTGATATCCTGTCACATACTTAGGAAGTTAGTTCGGAAGCGCAAGACACTAAAATGCTAAGAAGCTCGTCCAAGGTGTTTCATCTATGACAAGATGAAAAAAGTCGTAATATAATACTGCAATACAAAGATAAAGTGCGTTTCTTAGTTCGTTCATCTTTGTTGTTTGCATTCACGATGTCTTTAAATTTTTAACGTGAAAGTATTGCATGTTAACTGCCTGTCCGCGGCGAGAAGTTTCAAGTATGTTAAATGATATAATGCTACCGATATATCTTAGGCTTTTTATAAAAATCGAAGTAGATGGATTACAGATAAAACGTCTGGAACATGTACACAAATGACGGGTTAGTCGAGCGTATTTAACTGCTAAATGACAGTAAGAAAACCTAACAAATGTTTTGAATACGTTTTTTCTGATTCCTTGTAGTCGTACAAATGAGTCTATAGCGTTTTCCAGAGAAATTTTCATCATGAGCGTAGACCATACACATTTTTTTCGCTCCGACCAAGTCAATAGAAAAGAACTTGCTGGCAAACAAGCCGAGCGCATTCGGGGTTAAAACTTTGTCCGCGCCTTGAAAAATTGTTTGCAGAAAGGTGACGTGATTCCCTACGTATATTCATAAAAAAAACTCATATTCGAGTGGATGGTTTTTTGATATTTATCTGAAAAACAAACCTTTCCTACAAATTCGAATTGCTCGCCTTAATTTGTTTTGATATTTTGACAATGTTGCTATGGTAACGACGAATATCCATACCAATCCCCTTTGCATCACACATCAATCTCTGCGCCAATAGCTGTTGCACCGCCCTGTATATAAGCGCCCTGGTCCAGCCCCCGAAATCCCTTCCCCAGCATCAAAAAGATCAATCCTCAATTTAGTGTTTCCACTTCCCTCAATAATAAATACTTGTGGTGTACCCTCAAACTATAATATTTATAAATTTATAAAGCTATAGTTAAGAAAATCTGGTGAAAAATAAGGAAATTTGGACGGTCGTACAAGGAAATTTTTTTCTGAGTGGAAACGCTGCCTGAATTTTAACGCCGATCAGGCCAGAAACACACTCAAAATCGGCGTGAAATTTCACGAGCAAAACAATTTGATGTGCCTTAAGCTAAATTACCCCAACAGTGAACGAAGAAAACAACAAACAGGGGACAAACGGAGACCAAATGAAACCAAAGATAAATTTTTTAACCGAGCACGTGGTCGCGTGCCACAACTTTGAGCCCAAATTTTCACGAGAAAATTTCGTAATAAACCTGATTTATTGCCACGAAAAGTACCTAAATGTATTCTAGTGTATAGCATATCTAAAGAACGCCGCAGAAACGCAGGTAAAAAGCAAACATAAACGTTTTACTCACCGAAACAAATTTGCCACATTTTAAACACGCTGTTTGGCCAATGGTTTGGACATGTGACACGTATATTTAGCATAATTATTGACATAAATTGTACCCCAAACGGGTGGGCTGTGATTGACTGGATTGACCTTGCGGTTTGACATGTAGAATTTTCAACAGATTTTCAACTTTAGTCAAATTTTCAAACTTTATATCCCAAGCACAAAGATTTTAGCCAAGTCTTCAAACTATTTCTTCAATGTCTTCTTCACTTTGCACAAGTTGCATCATCAAAACGTTACTCAAAAATTCTTTCTGCTTTATCTAAAAGCTTAAATACACCGAATTTGGGTTGAAAATATTTATTCAATAAAAAATGAACTAAAAATAATTACAAATTTAAGTGAACTGGAACGTTTTGAAGTAAACAACGTCTATACTCAGACAATCCAAAGGGGTGAAAA
This sequence comes from Phenganax marumi, assembly GCA_025400095.1. NCBI lineage: Eukaryota > Metazoa > Cnidaria > Anthozoa > Malacalcyonacea > Clavulariidae > Phenganax > Phenganax marumi. Next base: position 4,384 of record JAODVM010195369.1, read on the forward strand.
GTTGCCAAATTTTTGGGCACGTTTGTTCCAAAAATAATACAACTTTCTTGGCCTCCTTTACGTCCACATTTGTAAATCTCATTTTCAGCTATGAGTTGTAAGTCCTCCAACAGATATAGGTTTTTTGTTTGAATTTTCAGAGAAAACTTTGGTCACATATTATCCATTGTTGCAAATCGTCATAGTTAAAGCGAGGGGTTAACGGTTTGGTACACAAATTCACTTTAATAAATCCAAATAGATTGTACAACATTTCAAAGAGTTATTCGTTCACCACACATTCTTTTCAATGTTTTGTTAAGGCACAGTTTCTGAAATTTGGAGTTTTTCAAATTTTTGAAATTGTCGTTTATACGCTTTTCGGGCACGGCCGAGCTTGAGCCGGAGCAGGGCGAATCTCAAATTCTCGAAATTCTTAGCTTCACGAAGTTGTACCGCAAGAATGCGGAATGCGCCGACATTGGCTTCCGACGAGTTATTTTTGGACGAAGAACCGCTGTGCAAGGGTCGCGCGGACGTACGCTACTGACGCCAGTTCGGAACGCCCAGAAATTTGAGCGAATCTTGTCAATTTCAAAGCGTAGAGCAACAGATTTTTACCGTTTGCGCCTTTATCTTACAAGCTGGAAACGCCGATTTGGCCGTAAAACATGTCGAAAGAAAAGGACACAGAACGACAGTACAAGTTAGTCGTTGTTGGAGGCGGCGGTGTCGGAAAATCCGCGTTAACTATTCAATTTATCCAGTCGCATTTCGTTAGCGACTATGACCCCACAATCGAAGATAGCTACAGAAAGCAGTGTGTTATAGACGAACGAGTGGCACATTTAGACAGTAAGTACACCTGTATCGCCCAAAAACTTTCCTAGATTTGCCTGTTTGCTTTTAAAGTTGACAAACTACGTAGCAGATTTTGAATTCGTTCGCGAATAATATGAATTTTGTTTCAAATATAAAAAAAATTCCAGCCCTGCCCTGGCTAAATTGAAACGGCCATAAAAGGGTCGAAGTATGTCTTCTGTTACTGTGTATCGTAGGCCAAAAACCTTTGATTTTTTCGCTAAACTGTAATGTTTCGCTGAATTGATGTGGCCTTTTATGTCCTGTGTTTTTTTTCCTCGGAAAGCAAGCCAGAAAAAACAAAATATTCGCGACTTTATTGCATGTAATCAATGGAATATTCCACGAATATTGTTCCATAGTTCTGAACTAAAATGAGACCTTGTTTTGCTTAGCTTTTGACCGGCAATGTGTTGGTATCGCTAAATGAAATTCACATACAGTTGTTCATGTATTGCATAGTTTATAAGTTCTCAAAGCCAATGAAATAAGCAAAGTTTGCGAGGGAGGGGCATTGTTCTGTTTGGAAGTAAAACTCGTGAATAGAACACGATATTTTAGTTCTAGAATTCTGATGTTTTGCCGGCGAGAAATTATTTTAGGCTTCCACGGGGCAAAATTTTTCTGAAACACAAGGACCTTCCGTCGTGTTCTGCTATAGTCGTCAAATTTTTAAGTGTTTTCGGCTTCAAAACCTGAATTTCTTGAATAAAAACAGCCTCTGTAACAAAATTCCATGCAACAATTTGTTCCATGGGATTTATTCTAAATTGAATTAGAATGTTTTTGATGTTCTGAGTTCAATTAGAACGTTTGGAATCTTTAGAACATGTTTATTTCACGGTCGTAACGTACAAAAGTTGATTGTGAACAGTACAAAAATACAAATCATTTGATGAATTTCAATTGTACGTGCATCTAATGACTTCAATACACTACACAAAGACACCTGTTTTAACTTTCTGAAAGGCATATATATATAGATGTTGTGTAAAGTTTAAGTGTGTATATTGTGTTGTGTGTGGAAAAGATGCTTGGAAGAGGCTTGACCCTAATATATGGGAAGGCAAGATTCCTCATCGTCAAGTAAAGTAAAGTTGTCTAGCAATAACTGAGGTGCATACAACTTGTTTCCATGACAAACTAATTATCTGATGAGGGTCTCCCCTGGATGTGGAAAATCATCTGTAGTAGACAGAGCAACATAGTAGGACATGTAGATGTGCATGGTCACTCTTGAAATGGAATCACATTTGCTTATTTCATGTCTTTCTCTGTTTTCAGTTCTTGACACTGCGGGACAAGAGGTTTGTAAAGTTGAGTGGAACCAAGGTGTTAGCCAAAATAAAAAAAATTCAGCGTTGTAATAAAATTGTGAACTTCAGTTCTTGTTGCTCAAAGAAGAACCCCATCATACCAGCCTCGAATTAATTTCTTAGTTATTTCCTGTGTTGGTTCAGTAGCACTTTTAAAACAAAATTTAAATCATTCCACTTCAAATAAAATAGCCATAATGGATATTAGCTATTTGTAATTTATGTTATTTTTGCCTGTGCTAAATTGTGAAATTGCTAGGCAAGCGAATGTGTGAAAACGGCGCATAGCGCTGAATTTTTGACTGTTGCTAACACCCTGGGAACGTTGTAAAGTTGTGGAATTATTGTCATGCAATTTCTGTTGTCTTCTTAGGAGTTTAGTGCCATGAGAGAACAGTATATGCGAAGTGGCGAAGGATTTTTACTCGTATTTTCTCTAACAGATCGAGCAAGGTATGATTTACTGAAGCTGATGACATTGTTTGGCATTAAACGTTTTGTAGAGTCTGTTTGAAGTGCTTGCTACTGAATGCATTTAGTAGAAAAATAACGACAGCATTGTTTCTTCATAGCTTTGATGAAATCAACAAATTTTACAATCAGATTTTAAGAGTGAAGGACAGAAGCGAATTTCCCATGATAGTAGTTGGGAACAAATCAGATTTGGAACGAGAGAGAGTAGTGTCATCGCAAGAAGGGAACGAAATTGGAAGACAGTTAAGGGTCTGTGTTTTATTTCAATCCTTGACTTTTTTGCATTTACATATAGTAAAACAGTTGAGGTTTGTTTTTTTTGCTACTGTGATGTATCTAGTGCTGTGCACCGGAGCCAGAGTTTTAGCCTATTTACCGGAGCTGGAGCCAGAGTTTGTTCAGCTTCGGCAAAATCCAGCAGCACTTATTTGTGCTGCAAACTACTGTCGGACTTCGGTAAACGTCCATCTAAATGTGACTAATGTCCGACCAAAATGTACTCTCAACAACGCACAATTAATATCGACAAAAGAGCAAAAACTCGCGTGAAAATATTGCATCCATTTATGACAATGCTTCCACTTTGAAATGTGAAATTTCCACGAAACTTCGAATTTTCACAAATTTGCCAGAGCAGGAAATTTTCTGCCAGAGCTGGAGTTTGTTTTCCCGGAGCAGGAGGCGGAGATGAAAAACCCAGAGTTAGCCCAGCACTAGGTGTATGGTAATTTACAAAACCTTCTAAATTTGTTTTATTTAGATTCCATATATCGAAGCCAGTGCTAAAACGAGAACTAATGTTGATGCAGCTTTTCACGACCTTGTTCGAGCTATTAGGAAATTCTATGCAGCTCACGAAACTCCGGCCAAGAAGCCCAAAAAGAAGAAATGTATTATCTTGTAAAGTAGAAAATCGGAAAAAAATCCTTTGGACCTTTTGGACACACTTTGTACAGAACAAATTTCTGTCCTAAAATTGCCAAAAAAGCAACGTTGAACGTAGTTACAAGGCAGTTTCAAAGTGGAAAGTTATTTTGAATAATTACTCTTTCATGTCCATGTATAAAAATGAAAGGAGATGCTTCTTCCTTATAGTCAAATGCTCTTCTCATATTCTGGATTGATTGTAGTTCATAGAATAGTCTAACATGGTTAGAAAAGGCAGTGAAATTGACCTGAAATTCCATTTTGTGGGGTGCAGAAAGCATTGTTGATTTTTTCTAGATTTATTTATCCGTGTTTTCTAATATATTAATTTTGGTTTCTGGGAGTCAATTATCTGTCAATATAATTATCATTTTTGTTGATTAATTGCTATTACTTTCATTTGTTCGGCAGACAAACTTGGGTAAGGGCTATGCAGTTTTGAATGCCTTATATCATACAATTTAAACTACTCAAAACCATTTAAATTTACTGTTGTTCTTATTTTAATCTGATGTAATTTAACTGCTTTCCTTTTAAATGCTTAAGTGAATGTCAAGTTAGTGTGTAGGCAACTAAGAAGGCGTGCCTGGTTTGTCTTCTGTCAATAAATGAATGCAATTTGCTTTTTTCAGATTAAATTGTGTTCATATAGATTAGTCTTCGCTTGTTCGGTGTCTAATTTGTTGTAAATTATGCCGACTGTTATTTTTGTATCTTCTACGACTTGATGATTAAATTATATGAATTATATTTGACTGCTCACAGCAGTTGTCTTATTGCTAGTTAACTGTTATTAAATTAACAGCTTGTACTATTCCAGTTTCGCTGCAAGTTCAGTGAGTTTGAACTTAAAATACTCCAGTTATATAATATTGTGAGATCAATGTGTGGTTAAAGCTTAAAGCTGTGTCGTGGTTGCTTAGCAACAACGCCATGTTGGATGTATTTTTGAGTGAAAATTCATAAATTTCGTTTGAAAAATGCAGTTTTACAAAAGAATCAACTAAGCGACGAGCGAAATTTTTACAGAATTTTGTAGTATAGATGTGTTTGTTTTTAATCCCTGCGTGATATCATTTGTTTGGTCTCTAAATGGTGCAAAAAAATGAGCGAAAGGTTGCAGACCAGTTCGAGAAAAGCACCCAGTTCACTGAAACAAGACCTCTTTCCTGCTAAACAACGTGGCTTTTATTCCGATATTTTACGAGATGAGGCTGCAGCAGAGCTGAAAGTAAGTAAGGTTGCAGTTTCTGCTGAATTTTTTTATGAATTTTCGCGCGCCTTTTCAATTTTGTTGGTACAGTGTGTTTGAACCAAAATACAACACAGAACTGCTTCTGCAGCCCAAATATGGTGTTGCTAGTAAAGAAAAGTGCAGTAAACGCTCGTTATATACGGTATGTTAGTAGTTGCTAAGAGCCTCCACAGACGAGCAGTTTTGTTGTCGACAACTATTTGTTGTCGATTACTAAAAGTTGTAGACAACTATTTAGAGCAATTTGTAGCATTCCACACACGTGAAAAGTGATCTTGTCGCTCATAAATAGTTGTCGACAAGTAACAAGTTTCCCTTGAAAAAAGGGAAAACTTGTTTGTTGTCGACAACTAAAAATCGACAGACGACTATATTTAGTTGTCGACAACTTTTAGTAATCGACAACAAATAGTTGTCGACAACATGACAGCTCGTCTGTGGAGGCTCTAATAATCCTATTTAATTTATGTTGTGAAATAGGGTGTAAAAAATGGACCAGCAAGAAATGAAAATAAAATTTGGAAAACTATCAAAGAGAAGCATGTTCCTAAAGGTTCGTTGAATGTGGTCACACTATGTGGCTGTTTACATGAGCCACTTACACTTTTTTTACCTCTGTTTACATGGAAAATTCTGGCCCTACATCTAGGGCTGGGATTGCACGCCCACACTTTGGCGCATGCGTATTTGTTGAGTTTTCAGCCCTACTAGGAGGGCCAGCCCTCCTTGGTGCGTTTATATGAGAAAATTCCAGCCCTCCTTGCCGAGATCTCGGGTATTTAATAGCGAGATCTTGCCTGGGAGGGCTAGCCTTCCTCTCATGTAAACGAAAACAATTTTTACCAGTATCACTATGTCAAAAAGCACACGGGATCTCGCCTAGAAGGGCTAGCTGTCCCTAGAGGGCTCATGTAAATAGCCTCTAAGCATACGAATTCAGTTTTCATAACAATGGTGTACATCAGTGGCGTTTTTTTTGTTCTTTTTCAGTGTCTACCTTCAAGTGTTGCCCAGGTGATGAACTTGAATCACAAGAGTTTGGACCAACGACTGCTTCAGTTACAAACTCGGTGAGTGTAAAATGGTTTTTGAATGTTGTGGTAGCATGAGTACGGCTTCTGTGGATCCTATTTCTTTTCTAATTAGCTGTTTGTTCAGTCAAATGTCTCGTGTTTGGTTTTAGGACTTTTCGAGGTCATCCTGGGAACCAAAAGTTCAGGTTCCATACGAAACTGAACCGGGGCAAGTGCCTAGAAAAATTGCCATTGAAAGGTGAGAATGTGCGGCTAGAATGCAGTTTAGCGGACATCAGGTTAGGGTGAGGTGGGGCTGTGGGCTTAGCGTTTGCAATCTAATATTATGTCTTTTGGATGGTCAGCAACGTAATTAGATGTCCGCTGAACTGTATTCGTCCTGAATGTGCATTAAATTTTGAAGCACTTTGTTTCGATTCATGAAAAAAATTCCTGCTTTCTTGATTAAATGTTCTGGCATTTTTGAAATTTTTTACATTGTATATTCAGCTTCTGTTTGAGAGTGGCAATTATTCGGAACTGTCTTGAACAATGAGAGAAAGTTCAAACTTAGAGATGAGAAGGTTTTCCTGAATGAGAAGTTCCTCCGGAGTTGAGCAAGAAGAAAGAATTTTAAAATCACGGCTGCTCTTCGAATTTTCTGCTGGGCTTTAGTATTTATATTTCGACTACGATTCCCGCCCGGTTCATCAATGGACCTTTAACCTTACCGACAAAATTTCAAAAAATTTTGAACCAGGAAAATCTTTTACCACAGCCTCAAAGAGCATCCTAAATTTAGTAAAACTGCCAAGTTTGGTTGGGAAATGTTGTAGAACAAGGAAAATATAGCCGTGCAAAGTTGGCAAATTTTGTATATTTTTCCATTACGTGCGAGAAATTACTAATCAATTCCCGCGCGCAATAGAAATATATACAACATTTGCCAACTTTGCACGGCTATGTTTTCTTTATTTTACTACATTTCGCAACCAAACTTGGCAGTTATACACTTTTACTAGATTCAGGAGGCTCTTCCAGGCTGTGGTAAAAGATTTTCCTTATTCAAAACTTTTTAAAATTTTGTCTATAAGGTTAAAGGTCCATTGCAACGACTCTATTGTTGAATTCTATATTTTCTACTAGACTAAAGCGACTTTACGCCAGTCAAGATTTAGAGAGATTATTGGAAGAACGAGGTGTACCAATTTCAGACTTGATGCCTCAGAAGAATTTCAACATGAGAGTTGACCTCTCGAAAGCCGATCCGAAGAACAAACGGCTCTACCCACCGTTTCTGTCGTTGGATATTTTTGATAACACTGAATACGATTGTCGCAAACCTTGCGAGTGGCTGAATCTCGGGCTAGTTGCTGAGAAACAGGGTCCTGTTCCCGGCAGAGCATTGCTCTCGTTAACTGGGAAAGATGAAGCCGATCCTGACAGGTAAAGCGTGAGAAAAGTTTCTATATTAGAAGCAATAGTTCAAACAAACACCGAGAAAAGTTAGCAATATTTATTTATTTATTTATTTATTTACAAGTTTCGCCACACGGAACACAAATACAAATGAACAAACGTTTGCATATACACTAAAGATATCTCAAAACAACAACAACAACAACAAAAACGACAAGAAACAACAACAACAAAACGACAAACAATATCAGGCAGGGACTTTCCACCGAGGTAGTCTCCTAGCATAAACACTACAAAGCCATTTAAATTACAAACGGGTTTAGCCACATGTTAACATTTTTAAGTCCAAATGCTGGACAGAAATTTAGGAGTTAACACTCAACAGAGCATAATTTACTGAGAAGACTTGATAAAAGACGAGTGGAATGACATTTAACGCATACAGACTTAAAGGTTCTTGGATCAGCAGGGTTGTAGATTTGTTCTGGGAGCTTGAAGTAGTATTTGAGCAGTTGAGCTTTAAAAGAAGCCACAGATATTGAGGAGTCTCTGATTTCACCTGGCAGAGTGTTTCAAACACTAGGAGCTCTTACATAAAAACTGTTCTGATAAGCAAGTGCTCTACATTTGAACACATTCAGCAGTACACCGTTGAGGCAAATATGAGGAAAAGCCAAGTATTTCTGGACCAGGAACTGGTCCCCATTCCCTTATCGCTGCTAATCTTGTTGTTGTTGTTGTTGTTGTTGTAGTTGTTGTTGTTGTTGTTGTTGTTGTTGTTGTTGTTGTTGCTCTTGTTCTTCTTGTTCTTGTTAAGGGGCGACGTTCTTCGAAAAAAGTCTAAGGCTTTCTCGTTTCTAGTCCAATTGTCGTGAAATTTGACACAATGATTTAAAATGATATTACTCATCGATTGACGGAGTTCGATGTTTGATTTTCGATTTAGGAAAAAAACTACAGCCAAATCTTTGCTGTAATCGTGCAATAACTATTATGCATCATTAATATTCACAGACAAATGCAAGCCCTATGGTATAAGCTGTTGCAACACGGATACTATAGTATGTGTAGACGCCCAGTTCCCGGGCCATTAGTACGCTCGTATACTTGTTAAAAAACTGCGAGGTGTCTTGAAATCAAAGGAAGTCCTCCTAGTTAAAGTTTGAACTTGCTTCTCAAACAAAGGTACATTTTACGAGAAAATAAATGTGAAAGTTGGCTTGATTCTTGTAATTTCTTCCTCTGGATTTAAACCGCTTTCATGGTGCTGATGTTTTTGTTTATGACTCATGAATAATTGAGTTTTCAAAGACGTTTCCGATCAAAGAGGTCTGACTGTATTCGATACGAAAAGCTAAACTTGTTTATCCTTGGGTTATAAAATTGTTTTTGTCTCAGATTTAAATGGCTTGATGTCGGTGTATTGGCGTACAACCCAGACACAAAACTGTTCTTCGTCAGAGCTGTAGGTCGCGGAGGGATACAACACAATGTGATACCCAGAGGTACACAACTGAACGCATACATTCACAAGGGTAGCAACATATCCCCAGATATCCTGCAAGTGCCTGCTTCGCTGACAATCGATGGTTGTTGGATTCCAAGAATACGACTGATGTTCCGCGCTGAAGATCCTGTGATATTTGCGGACAGAGTCGCCGAAGCATACAATCTGAGGCTGCAAACAGAAGCACTGTTGAGGTAAAGAGTGTTGAGTCTATATCAAGGTCAGGGATTGTACATATTTATAATGCTTTTGAATCGTTTAAATAGGAATTGCAATATATTTTTTCAAGTAAAATGTTCATTTTTATTGAATTATACTCTCAAGGTCAGGGATTGTACATATTTATAATATTTAAAGCATTTAAAGAAGAATTGTAATATATCTTCTCATGTAAAATCTTCATCTTCATTGATTTATACTAGCTGCTTTAAAGTGTCTATATCAAAGTCAGGGATTGTACATATTTATAATATTCGAATCATTTAAAGAGGCTCCCTGCAGTTGTGATGACACTTCGAGTATCTTCAAATCGAAGAGTTATCCTCTTGATTGCGCATTTTTTCATCTTGGCAGTAATATTCAATAACTAAGGAATATTTCGAACTGAGTTTTAACAATGTCA
>JAODVM010195480.1:0-31033 GCA_025400095.1 Phenganax marumi
CATATACATATACATATACATACATATACAAACATACATATACACATATACACATACACACACATACACAGATACGAACTCTTTTTTGCATATTTTGTACTTTGCTCGAGGAACACTGGAACGGGAAATATTTATGTTTTATTGATGAAAATTAAATTAAACTCGCTTTGTCGAGTTGCACGTACATCCCTATAAAGTGTTTACACTGCACAACCGTGCGAAGTTTGCAAATTTTGTTTATTTTTTTTTATTGCATGTGGACAAAATAACCCTTTTTTTTTGGCTAAAATTGATATATTTTCCGCGCGCTATATAAGAATATACAAAATTGGTGAACTTCACACGGCTGCATTTCCGCATCTTGCAACATTTCGCTACTTATCTTTGCGACTTTACCAATGCTGTGATGCTCCTTCCACTTGTGATGATCAATTTCGTTCTTCTTGTCTAAATAAAAAGTTAGTCGATAACTGGAATCGCCATTTCAATCAATTCATATTTTCTCATTTCAGGCTAACAGCTTTCGTTGTGAAATCATTCTCGCAAGCACGCTCCTACATTTTCATCGATTCTGAGTCATTGAGCAAAAGCGTGAACTTCATTCTATCAACACAACAGCGAGATGGATCTTTTAAAGAACCTGGCTCAGTCAGCAGCTATCTCCAGGTACGCACACGCGCTGCTTATACACGCAAGCCCCTATTCTTGGACGCTTAAAAATTTTAATGCAGCGGTTACATAACAAGTTGCAATTTTCGGGAAGTTTACTGCAACTTGCAATATTTATTTGTGGAAAAAATTGTGTTGCAAGCTGCATAAAAATCATTTCTTCTTTTTCATCGGCTTAGTACTGTTACGAAATCTAAACTCCTCTGTTGCTTTTAATCATAGTAACCAGCTGATGCCTTTGTAAACTAACTTTATCGGCCTTTCTATAAAATATGAGAATTGTATCTAGTGTTTTGTGGCATTTCAAATCAATATTCAAAGATCTCGTCGGATTCTTCGTGCAAATGGAACAAGCTCCTCTATAAAACCTATTAATTACACTAGTACCAATACCACTACGATTGACCATTGAGAATCACCTCATATCTACTTGAGCTTGGCTATTATTGCTACTAACCGTTTATTAATCAATTGTTTTGCAGTACGGGAAACTGAAGCACACAATTGTTTCTAACCTAACTCAGTTATAGCTACGAGCTAAGACTATGAACAACTAAAAATATATTAATATTATTAAGTAATATGAAACCTTAATATTAACAACAAAAATGATTTACGTATATTTAGTAGTGCTAAAATTACTAAAACGTTCGGTAAAAATTTTCAAAAAAAGGTCTACTACTATTTGAGTTTCGTAAGAACTACTCCTGTTCTTCAATAGCAGTAAGAGAATTAATAATGTTAGAAAGAGTGAGCTGTTTTTCATATTGCCTTTCGCGTCGAGTTGATGAATCGCCGACATAGTTCATCTCTTCGACATTCCAGGGCTTTTAACACTGAAGTCTGCTATACCACTATACTGCTCGTCTTTATAATGAAGTAGAGTATTATGTAGAAGTTTGCTTCGTGATTATTTTTCATTCTTGTTCGTTCTAGGGAGGTCTGAAGTCTTCAAATCCGGTTGCCTTGACCGCGTATGTTACAATAGCATTATTGGAATACAACAGTAAGAATAAAGTAAGTTTACCTACTGAAATGATTCAAATTAAAATAGTCAAGACATATTCTTATTACCCAAATGTTACTTAGACCGAAAGAACTTGTAAAACTACAATGCCAACTATATGTACATTTTTTCTAGTCTCCTGCACAGGCGTTACCTTTATATTTTCTGGCACTAGTCCAGTTGCTGGCCAAAAATTTCGGGTTTTATGCAGTATTTCTTATTAATCTCGTTTAGCTTTCTGTAGTTCATGGTGGAACAAAGGATAAAACAATTTTGTCATCAAAATGAGCGCGCTAGTTGCTCAATAAATAGGCGTAAACCAGTCGAAATACATTGAATAACTCGGACACGTAAAAAGTTATATCAAAATTTGCAAGATTCTAAACTGAATGAAAACAAAGTTTGGGTAATTGAAATTGATAATTTTGATACATGCACAAAGCTTTTTTGGCACTGTTTTTTCAACGTTTTTGACGCCATTGTTATGTTTTGCAATTTCTCCTATAGAATGTCGAGACAGGGATTGAGAAAGCAATGAAGTACTTTCAAGCTAACTTAAACAGTACAAACGATGTCTACACTTTGGCTCTAACCGCTTATTCTATGGAACTTGCTAATCATCCGTTGAAAGAAATTGTTCTGAGTAAACTACTCCTAAAGTCTGTCAGACAAGGTAATATTTTGAATGTAGATGGAAAAATATTCTGTTTGCTATTGACACAATCCCTTCAGGGATTTTTTAACATCGACAGTTACTGTCGTATTTCCGCCATGAACATTTAATATTGAGACTATTTAGTTGTAAATATCTACCATGCATATACATTAATACACTAAACATTAATACATTAATAATAAATGAGAGCATTTTTGATAGAAGAAAACAGTAGAATAAATCTGAGATGAATTATCGTCTTGTGGAAATACGGGAAATCGGCAGACGAGATTAACTTGTAGACGACTTAAACATCGTTTTTTATGTACGTCCAAACAATGCACCAAACAGACGTCTTAATCAACTCAGTTCTGCATGCTTAATTCGTCTTGTGTTACATCAGATAGAATGTGACAAAAAAATGAACCATTCAACCATACCGAATGATCAAATTTGTTTTCAGAGCCTCAAAAACTTGCAGACGAAAAAAAATGACGCTAAAAAGGCGATTAACTCTGTTTTTTGTTCATCATTATATAAACATCATCCTCACCTAAAGGCGCTTAATTCGTCCAGACTTTAAAGTCCTCAGCTAGTATCTGCTAGTTACTAAAACGTGTTTGCAAATTTAGCGTTCCTTTGTTACTCAATTACTATATATTATACAGATATATTTTAATCCATGCACTGGTTATTTCATTGGATTTAGATGGCACCTTGTACTGGACAGAAGACAATTCGAAGGAGAAACAAAGCGATGGTCGACCGTGGTTCAGACCTTACTACAGACCACGTCCGGCAGACATTGAGATAACATCATATGCATTACTGGTGTACGCTCATCGTCGTGACACACTCAATGGCTTAGCAATAGCAAGATGGTTGGCTCAGCAAAGAAACTCTTTAGGAGGCTATTCATCTACACAGGTACAGTACACAAAATTTTAAGATGCTCGAAGAGTGTATACCTCTCCCATGAGCTTTAGTAGTTCCTTGAATAGTTGCCCTAAAGTGAATTTGATTTCTGAATTTTGCTGCCGTGTAAATGCTTAATTATAAAAACTAATAAAAACAATTTTGGTTCAATGAATTCAATATATAATATCGATAATACATACAGCACTTTTTTGGTCCACATATCTGCAATGTTGCTCAATTCTGCAAAATTTTATCAGTTCCTAACTACTTCTTGTCTGGAAGCATTCATAAAAGCATAGGTTGATGCGTGGGATATTTTGCCCGCTGGCAGACAGACAGGGAGACAGGAAGTCAAAAAGGCGGGCAGATTGGCAGACGGACTGATAGACAGACTTGCGGGTGGACAGACAGATAGACAGACAGAGTGATTAGGTTATTTCTTTTCTTGTTAGGATACAGTTGTTGGTCTCCAGGCTCTCTCCCAGTTCGCACCATTGGTGTACTCGCCTGATATTGATTTCAACGTAGAGATATCAGCTGCTGGTGACTTCTCAAAATCTTTCGATGTGAACAAGAATAACATGATCGTTCTCCAAAGAGTCGAGGTCAGTACTGAAACTGTACTTGAATGAGAAATATATATACCTTCAAATTTATAGTGAAAAACTGATGACTTTACCTTTTTCAGCTTCCATCCGTTGAAGGTAGAATTACTGTAACTGGCAGCGGCAAAGGCATCGGTATGCTACAGGTATGTCCTCTGTGAACTCCAGGAGACCTACTCTTATACCGTATTTTCCCTCTCTAGCCCCGCGGAGAGTTTTTCTTTGCCACCTCTTGAGTGAAAACGTATTAGATGAGGGAGTTTAAGAGGGGCTGGGCGGCGCTTAACACGTTTTTGCATTAAAGCCATAAATTTATTTGAAATGGTCATTGTTTTATTGCATAATGAACTCCCTAAGAAAAAAGGACGAAATGAAACGCGTAATCTTAGATCTTTTTTCAAAAAGTATGGAAGAATTTCTCTCTGACAATTGCATAGTATTTAATTTATCAGGGCTGGGGGCCTGGGGCTATGTAGAGGGGGAAGGCTTATTAATTTTGTTGGGTTCCTGATGGGGGGCTTGTTAGAAGAGGAGAATAAAGAGGCTGGGGATTATATAGAAGAAAAACGGCATGTGAACATATTTGTACTAGCAAACGTGCATTTCGCAGACGAAAACAGGCAATTGAAATAGTTCCCTTCACGACTGATTGAAAATGAGGTCTTTGAATGTAAGCCCGCAAGCCCAGACCGTCATCAGTGCAAAGCCGACTTCTCTTGATCACATGTCTTTTTTAAATTAAAGAACCGGAAGCTTGCATAAATAAATTTACGTGGTGTTTCTACAAAGCCTTGTATTGATCGGAAATGGTACGAAATAGGTTGTTTTCAATCTTGTGATTTTGATATTTTAGATGACGGGCAAGTATGTCAAAAATGGCCGTTAAAAACTTTTCAGTTGACTTCAAAGACAGTTTAAGACATACAGGTTTGACCCTTTTTAGTTCATTGCAGTATACTCGCCATTCAAACGAGAAAAAATCGTCAAAAAAATTGTTGGCTTGCCCGTCATTTGGCTAAAAATCACGCGATGCAAACAACCTATAGTGTCCTTTTCAGGTTTCTTCATGAGTTGTCGATGAATTTCACAAGACTTGTGTGTATTACATATTTAAGGATAGCTATATGTCACTAATAAATGCGTTATGATTGTCTTGTAGATTGGTGTCACATACAATGTCAACAAACCGCCCAGTGAGAAATCGTTTGACCTTGTTGTTAAAGTGATCACCGCTGACCAGAACAAAGTGAAGGCGCAGTCATGCGTGACGTATACTGGTGACGGAGAGAAATCTGGAATGGCAATCTTGGAATTTGGTTTTCCTTCGGGATTCAGTTTTGACCAAGAGGATATTGAAAAGGTGAGCTTTGCAGTCTCGACATGAGACTTTACCAGAAAATCAAAGTTCGAGAGCGATATAAAAGAGTGAACCCTTTTGATGCTCGAATATCTTCGTGAACTGTATTTTTTTATTTATTTACAACAATATTTTAATAGGAAGTTCTTTCACACAAAACGATTTCACTCGAGATCGAGTATTTGAGCACTTCTAAAACTGATCATTAATGCAATTTAAAGAGACTAGTACCTTGAAAAATTTGAGCCCTGCTTTTAAATAGCTACAAAAGCAAATTACATTGAATGGTTCGTTAATGTAGCTAATTTGAAAATTGGCGTTCTACCCAACAATGATTTTCTTTCCGGTTTTTACCCATTAATAATAAGGCTTTGACCTTGTTTTCTAATAAGTTTATTTCACTATGAGTAAAATATTTGTTTGAGAAACTCTTTTCTTGTTTCACAGCTTCTATTAGACAATCCCAATGTTAAAAGAATTGAAAATCCAGGAAGAAAATCAATATTATATTTTGACGAGGTAAGTTTAGTACTCTTAAATTCTTTGGAACAACGCTTAGAAAACGTTTCGGTGACGCAGTCCTTAGGGCGAGGGCCTTTCACTCGTAACCTCTTTTTTCAGTAAAAACTTTGTCGCCGCAAAAAGGCCGATTTATAATTAAGCCGTTTTCCACTAAGCGGAATTCTCCGAGCGGAACTCATTGGCTAGCAATTGTTACGGAACGCTAGTTCCTCACAAATAGATATTGCAATGTATTAGATATGATTTTCAAAGATGATTAATTATTTTACTATAGTTGGGGTCCGTGACAGCATTGCACTGGAAAATTTATTCAAACAGTTGCATGGAATATTAATTGTAACCTTATGGCAGTTGGCTTTCCTACGAGAGTCAAAATTAGAAAAGTTGGGTAATTGACCATCTTTGACTTCATGTGAGAAAACGCTGGTTGAACTTTGATCATATCACGACCTGAGTTCAGCTGCTCGTGTGTGTCAAAAATAAGCGCGATTTTTTTGTGTGCATGTACATCATCAAAACTTAAATTGGTATTTCTTCGTTATGTTAAAGATAAGTGTAAAAATTAAGTAACTTCCACTTTGGCCGGAGCTTTAAAGTTTCAGAAATTTCGCGCCACTTCTTTAGCTAACCGCGCGTGTAGCTTTGCGTGTAAAAAGACTGGTAATGACGCCCAAGAAAGCCTCATGAGTCGCCATTTTTGGCATCACTTTTTGAATTTTGAGCCGGAGTCAGCCTTCCATGTTTGTATAGTTCGGTGCCACTTGCATTACAGAATTTACGGCTGCAAAGCATGACGGTAGGCGGCTGCTTATGCTTCGATACGTGAAAAATTGGAGGCGAAATAATTTAGGTGTATTTGTATTGCAGGTTTCCAAAGCAGATCGACTCTGCGTGAATATTACGGCAATTAGGACTCACGCTGTTGGTAAACCTCAGCCTATCCCTGTTCTTGTATACGATTATTACAATCCAGGTAAGATTAAAAGTGTGTATATGAAAATGCATATAAAACTACGAGCACAAATAGCTACACATACGGTACACTTGATACTCGAAATACAATGATACGGCGGTGTGATCATGTGAATTATATAAAAATATTTTATAAAACTACTCACCAAAAGCAAAAGCGACGTAAATATTATGAATTGAAAAGCGAAAGAGATTATGTCGGTGATTACAAAAATGGTTTTGAAAAACTTTTTAAAAGTTTTGGCTGGCGGCCATTTGGAAAAGATAGCATTAGGTGATTACCTCATTAGCAACCAATCAACTCGCTCCTAACGAAACTCCAGTCCGTTTTGGCGGGAAATGATTCCGTGACCAATGAAGCGTGCGTTTATTAATATTTTATGTTGAATTTCTATTCGTGTATTCGCTTTCTTTTCGAGGGAGGCTTGTAAATGTATCAATTATAATATTTCAATCAATGTTTTACTGCAAAGTAGAAAATTTTTCGTCGTGTGATAAACGGGTAAAAATATGGCAACCTTGAATTATAATTTTAAAAAATCACGGTTATTTCAAGAGCATTCCGTATACAATTCAATTGACCTTTCTCACGCTATGCGACGAGGCCTTAAATCTGCCATTTTTGGGTGGCAAGATAATTGAATTCGGCAATTTTTGTTTTATTGAAAATAAAATAAAACCAAATTTCTCGTTTTTAAGTGAACCTGAGACTGTTGCTAACTCTTTGTGAAATTTCAGCAATAGATTTTGAAATTTCGCCGAGAAAATACGAAATGAAAACATGTGAATTTTCGGGCTCATATTTGCGTGAAAAATTGCGCAATTTAATCCAAATTCTCATCAAACATACAGGCCGCTGGTGTCAACCAATTGCTAACAAGCAAAAAATTTTATATTTTTTCTTTATAATAAAAATCACAATCAAAACCATCACAATCAATTATTTTGCCACCCAAAAATGGCGGATTTAAGGCCTGGTCACATAGCGTGAGAAAGGCAGGCTCAAACCGCGTAGGGGACTGGATCATACCAAAAAGGGTAACAATTTCATGTCCAGAAGACGCGAAATTCTCGGTTAGGGGTTGGGTTGGCAGCAGGGTCAGGCCTACATGAAGTATGCCGCTTTTCTGGACATGAAATTACTACCAAAAAGCAGGCTTCAATTTCCGCCATCTTTGCTTCAAAAATGGCGGCGTAGTTAGGGTTCCAGATTATATACATTTCACTAGAGAGAGTCCAATCGTCGTTTTTTACAGGGAAACGTGCTGTTGTGATGTACTCTGCTGGCGCAGCGGTGGAATTGTGTGATATTTGTTCCGATTGCATCAACTGCAAGGCAGGAAAATCCTGCAACAAGACCTCTGACTGTGCTCCAGGCGTCATAGGGGACCCTCGCACCGTTGATAATGGTTCCCTAAGTATCTATGGAACTTCAGTGATGATGCTTCTTGCCTTTTTATCTTTCATCTTATATTGAGGAGTTTGAGAAGAAATTCAGGTATATTTGCACTTAAATTTGTAGCTCACTGCAGAGAATGTATCTTTTAGCCTGAAAGCGGGCTGTATTTTACCCAGCACTTTTGAGCTTCATTTGCTGCTCAGATAGTCAAATATGTTTGACAAATTTTAAACGCATACGCATAAACTGGTAATTTTGTCATGTAGTATTATAGCGTTTGATACCTGCATATAATCAGAACATCGTACTCATTAATTACAAGCTAATTTGTGAAAAAATATCGTTGACTATTCTTGGAATTTTTTGTCGACCCAAAAGCCTCCCCTATGTTCGAATCTGGATTAGCGTTAATCTTGGATTAAAGTGAGCGCAGTGCGTTGGATTCGGTGTGTTTCGTTTGAGGTGGGCCAACCTAGCATGTTATTGGCTGTCGTTGTTGTAAAAAGACCTTGGAGAGCGTAATCGAAAGCATCATTTTATGTATCGCCAATAGAACTAAATTTACAGCGTCGTACTCATGATGGTTTTGTGACGATGTCGAAAATATCATCGTTTCTTATTCTTTTTGTCTGGAAGGCCAGGTTTAGACGTCGAACTTTTCATGTACCGAATCTAATGCAAATGAGCACAGGTCTTTGTTTTGGTTCATTTCCATTTGTTTCGGCACATGAAATGTTCGACGTTTGAACCGGGCCTAAGTTACAAATAAGCAAGAAATAAAATATAACCTGGACAAATTATACCGTGTAAAGTATTCTTAGCTATATCTTAACTACTGAAATATAATGTAAACATAGTCTGCAATGATATAGAGGCCCGACCTTACACTGTAGAAGTACGCGAATAACCAAAAAAAGTCGAAACACCCACAACCAACCATGAAAAAGGCCTAACAAACAATGAGTATAAAGCCGTTTCCACAAGAACGGGAAAGACGAAATTTTTAAAGAAAGAAAGAACCTACCTGACCTATTTTTGTTTTACAAATTTTTACGTACACTAATGATATTTTTTACACAAAAAATTGTTTGAATTTTCTAACGAATTTTTGAATGTTTCAATACATATCCTGAGTTTCAACACGTTAATGGTCGCGTTATGTCTAGTAGAATATATTATAAAATTGTCGCCTATATCGAACGGTTTTTCCAGTTGAAATCATGGTAGCATGCATTTTCCAACTCTATATCTTCTTTTAGTATTGCTTGTTTTAAGATGTCGTGCAACTGTTTGAGGTAGTTTCATTTTGTTGATAATTCTTCGTCGTGACACCCACTTTCTTCTTGTTTTGCAAAATGACTCGCTGATGCAAGGACAGACAAAGTCAGTCTAGAATGGAAAATAATGTTTGGTTTTAGCATGGGGTATACCACAACATTAGACCTGTTTTCCACTACGCGGAGTTTTTCGAGCGAAAAATAAATCTATAGTGACATGATTGGCTTGCTTTCGACTTTTTCGTGGGCACTTATTTTTCTAGCCAATCCGCGTTGCTAGATTTATTTTCGCTCGAAAAATTGCACCTAACTAGTGGAAAACAGCTCTTATGCAGTTTTATTTTCCCCTATTCCACCAACAGTTGCACCTGTGGTGATATCATTTCTTTCTTCCCCAAATCAACATTTAGTCTGTGGGTGGTAACCGGAATCGTCCGTTACTCCATTTCCAATGGCACTATAGGATTGACACAAGCTCGTGGGAAACGATTTTAACTAAAAAATCGTTTCATTGTCACTGAAGTGTACACTTTAATGTACTAGGCCATTAGTGAACAGATCTCATGAAAATCATTTTTATACGGGGTGTGTCTCCAAAAACAGCGAAATCAACCTTGTTTGTGCATGAATTTCAAATTAGTTTGACGGATTTGCAAATCAGGTTGACTACTGAGTGTCCTGCGTCTTCCATGAGTAAAAAATACAGCGACGGAATTTAAGGCCAGTTTCAGGCATCGCACTTTTCATGCTCCAAAAGCAAAAAAAAGCTTTCGTTTTTCCTTGTCTTTCGAAAACAGCATTGCCTCATTCAAGTTAAAGACAACGCAAACGAATTTTACCTAAGTGCTTGGGAGTCACAAGGCAAGAGTTTCGAATATCGAATGTTCTTTCGCAAGAAACTTTTTAACAATGCGTTTTAATGACTTAAATCCCTTGCTTTATTTTTCATCCATGCAAGAAGACGTAGCTCAAATTAAATTATTTGTAATGCAGCGACGTAATTTGAAGCACGTCAAACTAATTTGAAATCCATGCATAAATTTGGTCCGTTTTTTGGGACACGCTGTAGTTTTCACTTTTTAAGTTGGTTTACACAAGCAATCTTAAGGGCGCTTTCAGTGGAATTTAACGAACAAACGTGTTGCTGCAAACGCGTCGGTGATTCCGCATCCATTGACAATTTTCAATGCGATTTGTTTTCATTGCTGAGATAAAATGAAAAAAAAGACCTTGCAATGAAAATGGCCAATGCAAACAGGGCTTATATTGTTTTAAATAACTCGTTAACAAAACCATTTTCTTACTTTCTCTGCAAGACACATTTCCCCGGGCAGTTTATAAGCCATACAAATCCCTAGATTCGCCAAACAACATTCATTCCGTCCGCAGTCGGTATCGGTTTTGCACGTCGCCGTATCTTTGCCATTCATGCGCTTCGTGAAACAGGTCCCAAGTCGTTTGTGGCAGCGTTCGGTCGCTTTACAATCTTTGGTCGAACGGCAATACCCGGACGGTCGTTTTGTCGCTGGCTTTTTCTTTTTATCATCTTGCGACGGAAGGCATATTTTCCAGAAGACGTGACAGTACTCTTTGCTCTTGCAGTCTATATCCTTGGAACATTTCTTAAGGGCGCTTTTTACAGGCGCGACTGTTACTGTTTCATAGGGCCTAAGGCAGAGTCGATGAAAGGCATGGCAATATTCGCCTTCGAAGCAATCAGCATCTGACCGACAATACTTGCTTGCTCTGTTCGTTAGAAGCTAAAGAAACGAAAAGGTTGTCATATTTATAGCCAATATCCTGCGTTTCTTTCTCAATCAGCCATATGAGATATTTTCAGGCGTACCAAATGCTTAATTTATTTTTATTTATATATTTTATTTGTTATTTATTATTTATTATTATGTTTTTTTTATTTGTTTATATATTTTATTTAAAACTTTCTTTAAACTCGGGCCGTGCACTTTACAATAACTATTTACAAATTTTTCCATTTACAATTATCATGACAATTGTTCTAGCCGAGACAACTAATATTTACAACACTAAGAATGAAATTTAAAATTGTCTTATGTAAAGTGCTCTTGGAAGTTGGGACAGGCGTAGCATTTACAACTTCAACAGGTAGGCTCTTCCACTGGACAGTTCCTCTATATAGCTATATGTAACACTTACCATAGCGATTCAGTCAAAGGACTCGGGACAAAAAGCTTTGACTTGGAGCAGAGAATAGAGATCAGGGGCCGGTTGTTCGAAAGTTTTGGATAGCACTATCCATTGGATAGTGAATTTTTCAACGTTCATAAAATTGCACAAAAAACGTCGAAACTACCATTTTGGTCAGCGATATAAATATTAGAGACTTTAGTCTATGGATATATGCCGTTGTTTTATGTAGTAACGATCAATGAGAAATTTTACGAAGGCTACAAAAATGCACTATCCAGTGGATAGCGCTGTCCACCTTTCGAACAACCGGCCCTGTACAGATTGGTCACTCAGCAAGCAACGTGCGCATTGTTTTTTATGCAAAAATATACAGTTTACTGGCCAGAGTAATGGTGGACCAGCCAGTTCTGTGTGTTTATTGGCTACTGAGAAAAAGCTGTTGACGGGTCAAAGTAATGGTGCGGTCGACATGCGTAATGCGATATGTGTGGGAGACTGTTCTGTATATGATCTTTATTCTGTGATAATTAGCTACTATATATGGCTATTTTCAGTACGCACATTTTACTTGAAAGCACCAACACGCACATTTTGCTCATCTCAACAAACAAATTCATTTGTATTTGCTCGCTGATACTCGAAGCCCTACCAAGGTCTTGTTTGCTTGCATTCCGCGTTGAAGTTTATAGGACTTGTCTACAGGACATTTTTGTAGAGCTGCCGTGTCCGCATATTGTTCCAGGAAAGTTTTCTATAGTAGTTAAGCCTGATTCTCATACGTCGCCGACAGTTTGCGACGTCCATTGTTCTTGATCACTCTTGCCTAAAATCCTTTGTCTATCCGTAATAATTTTCTCCTTCAGTGATGAATAGGACTAGTCGCAAGAGCATCGCCGACCATTATCGACATATGAGAACGAGGCTTTATAATGCTGAGAAGTAAGAAGAAGGCGTCTTTTGAAAAATATCGGTGAGGTGTGTAGGCGCTAAATCATTAGTTCTCTACATGAGTCATGTTTGGGATATTTCAACAACTTATTCCGATTCTCAGTCTCGACCTCTGCTGATTCTCTTCTAGTTTATTCGCACTCACACTTGATGACAGCATCTATAATACATGCCGTCTACCACGATTTAGGGCTGCGTTCTATTGTCGCGTTTTTCCACAGCGTGAGAATTCCAAATTGTAATAAAACTTTTTTCATCACAAAATAAAATGTTTATAATTTAATGTTCTAAATGAATAACGTGTCTATCCGTGAAACTATTTCGAAAAACTACAAAATTTCGAAGGATATACGTGTTTATATATGTGCGTGGCAAAAGGCTAAAGTGGAATGTAGCCTACGATCGTAAACCTCCGGACACAACACTGGCTTTCACACAAACCATATTTTGTGTTTTCGTTTGCTAATGTTTCGCCTTGTTTTGACGTCGCATTTTAGTCGAATTCAACTTGTCGAATATTGTATAGAACGCTTTCTTTCTCGAAATTATGGCGTCTAAAGAACGTCTACCCTAGTTCAGGTAACATTTTAAACTTGAGCTATTGTTTAAGCACAGTTAGACTTTGAAGTGTGGAAAAGTAAAGTCTTATGGAAGACGCCGTTGGACGATGTGTATTTTGTAGTTGTGCTTATAAAAATCTTGTCTCCGGTATGTTTTGCCATGTAATTTAATAATGAAATAATTCGAAAATGTTATTTACGGCTCAATTACGAAAAATTCATGATACGGCATACTTTCTACAATGAGATTGTATTTCTGACCGCCCGACCCAAGGGGCATTTTCGCTTTCATGTGAAAGAAATATGTCTTCGGCACAAGGGTAGTAAAGTATATTTTACAAAGGCTCGAGACAAAAAAAACCTAGCGGCAACGGAAAAATACGAAGGCGAGACGATGCTACTGTTTAATGTTACTCAGCTCAAAAATGCAATGTAAAGAGCACTTTCTGGAGATAATGGACCTTTAACCTTTCAAAAAATTTCAAAAAATTTTGATCTAGGAAGATCTTTTGCCACAGCCTGAAAGGGCATCCTGAATTTAGCAGAACTGCCAAGTTTGGTTGGGGAATGTGGTAACATAAGGAAAATATAGCCGTGCAAAGTTGGCAAATTTTTGTATATTTTTCTATTACGCGCAGGAAATTGATTCCCTTTTTCTCTCGAACGGGGTATTAATTTCCCGCGCGTAATAGAAAAATATACAAAATTTGCCAACTTTGCACGAGTACACTTTCCTTATTTTACAATATTTCGCAACCAAACTTGCCAGTTTTTCTAAATTCAGGATGCTCTTTTAGGCTGTGGGAAAAGATTTTCCTAGTTCAAAATTTATTGAAATTCTTGTCGATAAGGTTAAAGGTCCATTCCATCGATAATTAAAAATTAAAGGAACATGGGCCGCGGATGGAATTTCATGAGTAGTTCCGTCTTAATCTTTTCAGGTTGAGTGGATTAGTCTTAGATTAGCGTTGCTAACAAACATTTCCTTATCAAAAGGATCAATACCCACTTAGGGAGATAGTTTGAAGTGGCATTTTGGTTCCTACTGGAAACTGCAATACAGACAGTTGCACGATTTGTAGCAAAGGCAACCTCGTGCAGGCAACGCGGATTTGAACACACACAGTTTCATGATGTTATTATTACATCAAGCACTGACTGAAAACGTAGCTATAATATTCGTTGTAGTCAGCGTCGCAGGCGGTATTTTCGCCCGAAACGTCTCTAAGATTTCAAGATTTTCCAAGGTTTGGATAATTGCTCTGATTTGCTTAAAGGATTTCCATCCGCCATGCAGACTACATTCAGCTGTAATCCGTGTGACTTTGATAGAAGTTCGCCTTTACCCAAATATACCTCAATTTCTGCTCGATATTTTCTAGCGGAACTTGCGGCAAATTAAAGTAGCATACCAGTAACTTGTAGCTACGAATGTTCGTCATTGTATTTTGACTAGTTTTTGCAACAATGCTCACAGGCATATTAGTTTTGCAGATTTTGAGGATTTTTCCTTATTTGCAATATATGGGCATTTATGCGTGCTTGTGTGCGCTGTACTCTAAAAAAAGTGAAACTGCTTTTGATGTTATTTAGCTAGTAAATTAACGTAAGTATTACAAACGAGATTAGATTTTGTCCTTCCTGAGTCCTAGTTTAGTAGCATACCAAGCCACTGCTATAGCATGGACGAGAAAATAATTTACGCAATTTGTTGCTTGTTTCGTGTGATATAAAAAAATTCGGTAAAGCGTATCAGCATTGGCGTAACTAAGGCTTCTTAGCGGCGTTGGCAACACATTCCATACCTGTTCTGAGCAATTAAAAATAAACTTATAGACTGTATTTGAAGAGATTTGAAGGGTTACTTTTCAAATCTTGTGCTTTGCAAATGGCCGTGTTCACCAGATACTAAATACGTAGGTTTTTACAGCGAATTCTAAAGACCTGGGGCCAGTTGTTCGAAAGTTGGATAGCTCTATCCATTGAATAGTGAATTTTTCAACGTTCATAAAATTGGACAAAAAAGGCCGAAACTTCCATTTTGGTCCACGATACAAAGATCAGAGACTTCAAGCTATCGATATCAGTCTTAATTTTATGTTACAACGATCAATGGGAAATTTTACGAAGGCTACAAAAAATCATTATCCAGTGGATAGCGCTATCCAACTTTCGAACAACCGGCCCCTGGGACTGGAATAAAATGAATTCACTCCTTAAACTGGAGCAAAATGAATTCCCGCCCGCCGTACCAAATTTTACCCTTCAAAGTTTTTAAATGGCCTTAATCCCTCCATAATAAAGTCTGGTATTTATATTGCAGAGTCTGTTCGCCATTTCGTCAATTTTACAATCAAATAACAGAAAATTCGTATACCACATTTTACTAAGCGAGTTCTAATCCAGGACATATCTTTGAGAAAAAGACGAACAGGGATTTCGTTAATTTACCGTCTAGTTTTGGTAATAAGTTAATGATTACAAATGAGAAAATATTGTTCGTGTCTGCACGAGCTGTGCTAATCTTGTATTAAAACAATTGACACGAAGAATCCTTTCATTAGTAGAAGCTACAAAGCTCATTATGAAGCCAACATTACCTGGCGTTATCTTCCATGATTCCATCAATTGAAACATTACGTTCAACCCTGCAAAAGAACAGAGAATGTAAACTGCTAAACTTTTATCATAAGAGCATCAGTTTGAGGATAGACCACGTATATTTATTATTGCAAATTATTGGTTTATCCTCAAACTGATGCTTATATTGTTGTTTGCGCCATGCAAAATTATAAAAGTCTTATTACTAAACAGTTTTCTTGAAATACATCAAGTGGCAATGTGTCCCATATGCTTTCAATATTTATTTTACAACATCAACCGAACGTACACCATGGTATTCGTCCGTCAAAAATGCCCCTTGTGTAGTTAAAAGTTAACAAACGTTGAAAAAAACCTAACGATTTTTCTGGTCAACTTACTGAGGATTGTGCAGGACAATCCGTACAATTCTTTTTAAGTGTTTAGGATAGCTCCATACAAAGTTTTGTATTTTGCCAAATCCCACCCCATCCACTATAAGCACTGTCGTGTGCCATATTTTCGAAATTTCTCATGGTATACGGTTGTAGAAATTAGTGAAATATCACTGATCAGGAGAAGCGGGAGATGAAAAAAGTATTGGGAAACCTATACTGGTGTAGCTGTCGATACTCGAAACAGTAACTTGTTAAAAGGATTGTACATCCTTTTGCTTCTAACTTTCTCATGTGAAAAAAGTCTGTCAACTACTCTGCTAAAAGTCGGAGGTATTTCTCGGGCACTCTGGTATCCTCCTACAGGGAAAGTTGACAGGGTGGACTAGGATAAACAGATTAGGAAAGAAAGAATTGATTTTTGTAAAAATAGACAGTCTAAGGTAATATATATTCATATACATAACGTATACATCTGAAAAGGCATTGTAAATAGTTACGCAATTTTGATGCGAAGTAATAAATATGTAAAACTATCTATCTGTCTGTAGCGAGGGAAAAAGCGCTAAATAAATTAATATCCTCAAACGTCTGATATAGCTTGATGCTAAATACGACCCAAATGCAGAGCAAAATGCACGACTTTGGATCGAAGACGTGACAGGAATCTTGTTAGTGAATCCAGGCGAAGAAGTTCAAACTATAGACCAACTGAATGATTGGCGCACTAAGTCATTGGGACAGAAAGAATTCCACAAAGCATTGAAAGACGGTGTACTTATTTGCAAGTAAGTATATATGGTTCTCTTGTTGTGGGAAGTAATCTCTTTGAGCCATAGCCGCACCATGATAAGTAAAGTAGTAATGGAACGCCATGTTGTTGTGGGAAGTACTCGGGTGGATGAATGTTTTGTAAGTCTCTCCAAGTGATAACCACACCATGACAAGCAAAGTCGTACTGTAACGTCATGTTGTTGTGGGAAGTACTCGGGTGGATGAATGTTTTGTAAGTCTCTCGAAGTGATAGCCACACCATGACAAGCAAAGTACTAATGTAACGTCATGTTGTTGTGGGAAGTACTCTGGTGGATGAATGTTCTGTAAGTCTCTCCAAGTGATAGCCACACCATGACAAGCAAAGTACTAATGTAACGTCATGTTGTTGTGGGAAGTACTCGGGTGGATGAATGTTTCGTAAGTCTCTCTTCAAGTGATAGCCACACCATGACAAGCAAAAGAGCAATGTAACGTCATGTTGTTGTGGGATGTGTTCGCGAAAGAATAAATGGTTGTAATTCCCTTCAGTCTTGACCAAATAGTGTCTAATAGATGTCTGGTGTGATAATATTCTGATTGTTTTCTTTTTAGATTAATGAACTGTCTAAAAGAAGGAGCAATCTCGACAATCCACGAATCAGCAACCAACCCGTACAAGCAGGTAACGCTTATATTGAAAAAAGATCAATTGACCGTCCAACGGGCATAGTCTATACGCTTAACACTAATTTTTTATTTACGGAGGAAATCAATCATTACAACAAGCAAGAACATACTAAAATTAGTAAAATTCAGCCAAGTTTGGTCGCGAAATGTTGTAAAATACGAAAAATATAGCCATGTTAATTTGGCAAATGTTGTATATTTTTGTATTAAGTGCAGAACTTGGTAACTATTTTAGTTACAAATTTCGGCACATGTTCCAAAAGTGTACAAAATTTGCCGACTTCGCAGGGCTATATTTTTCGTGTTTCACCACATTTCGCAACCAAAACTTCGTAATTTTACTAATTTTCATAAGTTTTTTCAACGCATTTTCTTTTCTTTGCCGTATAGATGAAAAATAAGTCCAAAGCGTATATTGTCCATTTATTTACATTTGCTCTAAATTATACTGTACGTTGGTATTACTGGTAAAGTCAGTGTATACTATTGTTTGGTGCTACCACTACACGCGTAAAAATCATCATGTTGTTGCAATGTTGATAGGAAGGGATGCAACAATGTTGTGCTGCACCCTATTGTTCACATTTGTTAACAATGTTGTTCAGCATTGTTACATCCGATTAAAAACGAACAATATTGTTCAATATTGTTGACAACTGTAAACAATAGGTACTGTACAACATTGCTGCATTCTGTTTTACCGCAGGTTCATAATTTTTAGCTGTGTACATTGGCCTTCAAGGAGAGTGCAAAGTGCACATACTTCGTGTAAGACTCGTAACGTGGCTCCGTAGCTTGATGGCACCCGATCAGCGGCGTAGGCTGCTGCTTCTCTCTTCTGGTATCTATAATGGTTCAAACAGAGATCTGTTTGTAACAGAATATGTTTTTGTAACAGAGTAATATGTTTTAAAAAGAATTTAGAGAACTCATTCCCCACACCGTATTATTTTGTATTCTTGCTTTTTTGGTTTCTTTGTCAGAGCTCTTTGAACTAGGCTTTTATCACCAACTTCTCCTTCAGGGTTCGAAGGTGAATTATCCAACAGCTTTCGAGCAGTTTTTGCTTCTTTGTATTTTGCCCAAGTTCGCTCAGTTGGTCGGCCACGGTTTTCCAGATGTTTTGAGAGTTGCACTGCATCTTCCACCAGATGCTTCCTTGGAAATTCTGCGAATTATGAGACACTGATGACATTAAACTGAAACTATGACCATCAAACCTAATTTCTAACCTGCTGACCAAAAACTTAAAGCGCCCTAGCAAGTGCTCTTTACTTTGTTATGATACAAATACTCTAACAAACAAACTAGCAAACTAACAAGCAAGTACATACACTAAAAAAGACACCAACAAACAAGCAAGCAAACTAATAACAAACAAACAAACAACATCTTCGTACAGACTTTATTTTGAAATATTCTAAAGTATACTTTTCAAATATTCATTGATATTTTTTTCCAATTGTTTTGGTAGATTGATTGTCCCCAAATGATAAAGACCAATGGTGTTCTTATCATGTTTTGCAAAGCCATGTTCATTTTGCATGTAACCCCAATAGTCTTTAGTCTTTGATCTGTTATCATCTTTTAACTGGGTTGTTTGGCTCGTGTACAACTGCAAAATAAAAGCATGAGTTGATTTCATATTTTCTTGCTATTCTCAAACATTCATGTTTATTTTTCTCCAACTCTTCGAGGCAGATTGATTCTCTCCAAGTGATAAAGACTGGTGGTGTTCTTCAACTATTCTCAATCATTGTTATTTTCATCACCACTCGTAAACAAGGCTCCTATGATATCTCTTCACTAGAATGATCTCAAGCTAAAGTTTTTAAACTTTAAAGTTTAGCACACACATTAGCACCGTTAAATTTGAGCACCCTGCCTATCCTCATTTTACTCTGTGTAACAGCAGACAGTTCTACTCATCAAGGTGTTTGCTACTCATTCCGTAACCTGAACTATCCCTTAATGCTACCTGACAACAGTCAGTAGCCAATAAGCTACAAGTTCTGCACTCAACACCAGGATATACTCGTCTAGACTTAGGGACTCCTGGGTATAAATTATGAAATTCCTTGTAAAAAGAATTTCAAGAATATTTTTAATAAATTGTCAATTAATGTCACCTTCGCTATAATGTGAGCTGTTTTATTAATTGTTCCTGTAGCAGTGGTAATATGTGATTTCGGAGAAAAACTAAGACGCATTTTGATAATATTTTATGATTTGTAGAAACTTTCATAGAATTCCCACATCTTCATCAATCTTCATCACACATAAATGTTTCCACATCTGGAAAGGAAATTTCCTTTCTGCGATCTCAAAATTTCTTTGATTCTAATGTGGTGTTTGTGTCATGTCTAAGCCATTTTTTGTCTTTTTACTGCATTTCATAAAAGCTATATTTAAGTTTGTGCAGTTAGGAATCAAGAAAGAACGTAGAAAATAGTTTTAAAACCGAAAATTGAATTATTTTTATGTCCTAGAATAGTTGCTAATATATGTCTTGAAATCGTTGCTGGTTGCAATGTATGTAAATGAACCATCAAATGGATCAAATGAGACAATGAAAAATGCTTTTCATGTTCAAAAAAGATAAATTTTATGACTTTTGTCCTTTTTCTGGACTAAAGTGTCTCCAAAGTTTGAAATATTTAGTTTGAGATAATTTAAGCGGAAACATACCATAGGAGCCTCGTTTAGGAGTGGCGGTGAATATAAAAATGGCTGACTTTGTTTTTGTATTTTGTTTTTGTTTTCGTGTGAATATTTACGAAAAATATTGCGAAGATCTGCAAAATTCATAACTAAAACTTAGACTGCATTCAAAATATTAAAAAAACGTGGCGATCGCTGCAAAATTATGAAAAATTGCTTTGATTTTGGTGCATAAACTATATATGGTAACATGGCTAGTCGATCAAATAGACCTCCAGATTTCGAGGATTTTAACATCCTTGGTAATGCCGATGGCGACCAGGAAGGTTCTTTGGCATTCAGTGATATTTCTTTTCCATCACACGTTAGCGATCTGGAATCATTTCATTCTGATTTGGACCTGAGTGTGCATTCAAACATGGAGAATTTACCTACGGATGTTGACGGTGCTATTGAACGAAATTATGAGGAGGTTGACACACGGGAAACTGATGGGTATATTTTAGCAAAGATTTTGTATTTATTTTTATTTTATGGTTCAGAAAAATGCAAAAATGATTTTTCCATGGCAATTAAAATCATATGTCTTGTCTTCATTATTTAAATTGTCTAATGCCAGACATTATTACTTGTCAAAGGGAGACCCTTATCTTTTGTTGGGTTAATATTAGCAAGTACAATTATTTAGGGTACGTTTGCCAGACTTTCCAGAACAAGCTTCAGAAAATGTTGATGTATTGTTGGCTGCGTTGAAGGCGGCTACAGTGCAGGATACAAGTAATGATAGAGTGAGCGTTGATACAAACAAGTCATCAAACAGCTCCAACTATGACAGTTCAAGGTTTATCAGCAAGGAAACATTTCCCGAGAGTGTGTTAGGAGATGCATCTCAGTCTAGGTAATTAATATGTCATTATATAAGATGTTTTAAGTCAGAAAGTACAATCCCTGACCTATATCAAGGTCAGGGATTGTGCATATAGTAATTGAATCATTTCGTGAAACATTGTACTATATCATGTTATGCAGAAATTAAATTGTCTTCATTGATTTTAAATGCAACTATATATCATGGTCAGGGATTGTACATATATGTATAATATTTGAGTAATCTAAAGAGGAATACAATATATCTCCTTTTTCAAACATGTCATCTTCATGAACTTAAAGTGTTTATATCAAGGTCAGGGATTGTATTTTACAGTACTTGAATCATTTAAAGACGAATTGCAATATACTTTTTATGCACAACTTTTTCTTCATCGATTTAAATGCCTTCACGAATTAAGGTCAGGGATTGTACATTCAGCAGTTATAATATTTGAATCATTTAATATTTAAATTCATCTCTCCATTAGCTGGACAAAAGAAGTAACCCAGTTATCTCAAGAAAACCTAGCGGAAGCACCAACAGTCTCAAACAATGAAAAATCCAACGAGACTTCGAATCAACAGACATCTGTGACTTCTGTGGTCAAACTCGAATCAGATTCAAGATTGTCTGAGAAATTTTTTGCTCCGAGCAAAACTCCGGACAATGGTCATTTGTATGCTGTTGATAAGTCCAGAAGTCCTTGGTCATTTAGTGGTGATAGTCTAGTGTTTCAAACTCCCAGACCAGCAACTGAGGATTCAAGTACTTTGGTCAAGATTGATACATCATCATCAAAACGAGGCTCAGAATTACCAGCTCCTCAACCAGCTTCATCACTGACGCCAGTCAAAGTAAACCTGACGAGCCAGTTTCCTGAGAAACTTTCAATTGCCAATGATTCGATTCTTGAACAAGATGAAAAAACCTTAAGTAATGTGACTCCCAATCCTTTTGATGATAGTAATGCTGTTTTTCAGGTAATTTTAAAGCACTTTGCCTCTCCGGCCTAATTTTCGGCCTAACGTTGCTACTGCACATGTCTTATCACTGCTGTGGTTTTAGTTTAATGGGTGTAAATCGACAAGATTTCACATTTCACTACTCATCGTTTCGACATTCCAGTATACTACCTTGTCACAAATTATTGCTACCACTTGTTTAGTGAACTTCCAATGATAAATTTGAGAGCCCAAGCCATCAAAATAGTTTGGATTTAAGGATAATTTTTGTAGTAAATTATCTTTAAAATTAAATTATTTTTATAATCCAAACTATTATGACGGCCTTATTAAAAGATGTATGTCGGGCTCTCGTAGTTATCATTATAATTCGTTTTTCCTTCTGGCAAATATCTAGCTACGCTTTAGTGAAATGAATACAAATTGCTGCTAAGTTGCACTTTACAACCCGACATTTTGGCGGCAAATGCTAGTGTTTTCATTGCACACTAACGCTACGCTGATTTCGTATCGTAGAACTGCAGATAAAGCTTCAATTCACGACCCCAACTTTTCGAAAACTGTAGTTTATTGTAATGATCGCACAATAGCTACCACGTAATCTAGCTACTAAAATGAATGCAACTTGGCTGACAGTTGAAATGCTTAGAAAAAGTGAAGTTTTAAAAAATTTTTGACGTAAAATTTTAGCAACTCGCTCATGTTCTTTTAGAAAAATGCTCCATCGAAACGAGGCTTTCAAACAAAACCTAAGCCATCTTCATCATCGACGCCAGTCGAAGCAAATCTGTCCAACTTTTCAAACCAGTTTCCAGATAGACACTCGATTTCCAACGAGACATTTGACATTACGAACGTGAAACAGGCGGTGTACAATCCATTTGATGGCAGCGATTTGAATGAAAACGAATTTGAAAGTGGAAAAAGTTTATTTGGAGGTGATGATGAATTTTTTAGCGATGGAAATTTTTCGTTTCAATCTCAAGGTGAGTAGAACATTAAAAATAGACATGAATTGATTGTTAATATCTAGTAAGTTATGTATTGCTTTCTGTAAGAGCGTCACAGAGCATCGCCTTGCGGTCAAATTTAGAAGTTTATATATACTCTAATACTTCAGTCAGTTTCAAAAGTATCTAGGATACCTACAGTTTGTCACAATTAATATTGATACGTTGAGTGTTTAAGGATGTCTTTCCCAGTCCTCCCCCGCTTCCCCAATCAATGTTGTTTTAGGATATGAATTACATATAGCGCATGTAATATAGCCAAAAATTAACACACAACATTGATGATTACGGAAAGAGGGTGATAGAGAATTCTAAGAATAGTAAGCACTTGAGACCTCTGTCGCAGGACTTGTAAAAGTGATTGTAGCTTGCAAATCAACCTCAATGTCGCTTGTTTATGTGTCTTTCACCCTATAAAAGACTGCTACAAGTTTAATGAAAAGAATTGAAGCCGTTTTCTTATAATAACTGCAAGCAGAGAATCTTTGATCAGCTCTCAACATCCAAAAGTGTGTTTCGTGAAATTAAACCTTTCTATAAAATGAAAACAAGGGACTAGTGCAGTTTAGCGGACACCTTACGCCGCTGACCATCCAAAAGAATATTACAATAAGAATGCTGAGCCCGCGACCCCACCTTAGTCCTAATCAGGTGTCCACTAAACTGCATTCTAGTGGAAAACAAGTTTTGGAGTATAGTTTATATTCTTAGACGATGCTGCAAAACGTTTGGACGAAGATGAAAAGATTTTTGAGGAAAGTCATAGGTTTGACAAAAATGACGCCATGATTTCGGACGACCAGATCCAGTTCTCCTACTACGTTCTCCCGGGCGAGGAGAGCTCTGGTAGACCTCTAGTGATTGGTATCAATGACCCTGATGACAAGGGCGAAGTTCGGATTTCGTTTGGTGATTTTTTTGCTGCGAAGACGGAAGAATTGGGAAAACTCGGTGGTGGAAAGGATGGTCGGCCGAGGGTAGGTAACGTACTGCATTTGAGCCACTGTGAGTTACAATGGATCTTTAACCTTATAGATAAAATTTCAAAAAATTTTGAACTAGGAAAATCTTTTACCACAGCCTGAAAAAGCATCCTGAATTTAGTAAAACTGCCTAGTTTGGTAGCGAAATGTTGTAGAATAAGGAAAATATGGCTGTGAAAAGTTGGCAAATTTTGTATATTTTTCTATTACGCGCGGGAAATTAATACCCTTTTTCTCTAACGGGGTATGGGTATTAATTTCCCGCGCGCAATAGAAAAATATACAAAATTCGCCAACTTTGCACGACTATATTTTCCTTATTTTACAACGTTTCCCAACCATAACCGGTAAAACTTGGCAGTTTTACTAAATTCAGGATGCTCTTTCAGGCTGTGGTAATAGATTTTCCTAGTTCAAAATTTTTTGAAATTTTGTCTGTAAGGTTAAAGGTCCATTTGGTATATGAGAACTTTTAAGGCAAATTCTGGAATCTTTAGCCAGCCTGCCAGTCTATGAAGATGAATCTTTTACTAAAGAATATATATTGCAATTGTAGATAAGCACAATGTAAAATGAAGTGTCCGACACATCCACTCCATTTTTTATTACCCATTCAATCTGAAGATCCTCCTGGCTGATAAACATGACTCTCTAAGACAAACGAAGCAGGACGTTATTTTATTTAGAGACAAAAACTTTTGTAAAACTAGAAGAATAGAAGAGTTTTATACATTTAGATATTTTTAACTGTTATAAACGTTAACGTAGTTGTATTTTATATGTTATGTTAACTCAGAAATTCTGTTTTTCTAAACTGCAAAGAGTTTAATAAGCTATTTCATATTTCATATTTATTTTTCATAATGTTTCGTTTGAGTCTAATTTTCACATTTTTATAGCCCCAGTTCAGCGACACACGCAACGCCAAAGCTTCGCCAGAATCCATACCACCTCGGCCACTTTATCGACCATCTTCTCCGGAGGGAAGTGAAAAAGATTCATCTTACCAGCCGAGTTCTGCTGACTTTGAAAAACATCGAAGCAGCCAATCACGAGGCGAGAAACCGGTTACTATGGCTATAAGATCGTCGCCCTACGGTGCCGAGGCCGATGAGGAAGACGGGAAGGATAAGAAAACAAGTGGCGGGAAAAATATTGAAAATGAAGATTTTGAAAAAGTTGTAGGGACTGACACAAAAAGCTCAAAAGAAAAGCAAATTTCGGCGCAGTCCAGTAATGCCGAAGTTCAGGAAGACCCTAGCGCTGGTTCAGAGTTAAATAACTCGACTTTAGCTGCTCTGAAGTATTGCCATTCTAGCGAAGGATCGAAGTTGTCTGAAATGAACTCGAAAGAGCTGAAGACCCTATCAAAAACGTTGGCGAGGGCAAATATTGATGACGCTCAGGAAATTTACAAAGTTTTGGTGGATTTTATCCACAAGAAAGGAAATGATGTTGTGAACCCTATAGAACTTAACCAACGTTTGTCGGACGTTTTTGAGTCTGGTAGGGGGGTGGGGGATACTAACAGGGAGAGGGATGAACCCCAAGAAGGAGATGCCTTGACGTTCTACCATAGTGATACAAGTTGTGAAGTATCCCCCACCGACCCAAAGTTCCGTACAATGTCGTCTATTTCGTCCCCTCCTCTCGACACCTCGTCGCCAAAGACTAACCTCACGGATGACGTTCATGGCCCACCTAGTGACCATCAGACCGCATCAACTACTTCTCTAACTGGAACAGTAACTATAACACCTAAACAATATGATAGTTCATCTGGCCAGGCCACCGACTCAGTACCATCCAAACATGATGGTACTTCATCTAGCCAGATAACCCATCATGGTACATCTGGGACCAATACAATACCATCTAAACAGTCCAGTTCAGCACAACACAAGAATGCCTCTCAACCAACTACAATGCATGGCGTACACACTGCGTTTCCTGACGCAAGAACAGGCTCAACAACAACGACCACAACGACAATAACAACAAACAAACCTCAAAACAGTTCCCCACGTAGGTCTCAGGTGAGATCACAAGTGTCGTCGACTGCGAATTTAGTCCCGCTTGACCAACAAATGTATATTCCTAATGCTACGAAATCAAATTATCCGGACTCGGGTGCACATAATTCTAATGCAAAAACCAATGTTCAATTAATCAACTCTACAGATATGCTTAGATATACGTCTCCAGATAGCGGCTACCAAATTTCAGAATCAAGCGACCCAAACATCAGAGCCAGCGATCCTACTGCTGTATCAAGGTACCCAATGCAAGCAGCAAATAATGTAAACGGTCAGCGGTATTATCAATTTGCCAGGGTTGAGCAAGTCGACTCCGGGACTAATCGTTTAGTTTCAGACTTGAATCCCGTGCGGCCTGTATCGTCTCACATGATGTCGACTCAAAGTCATGCATTTCGATTTCCAAATCAGGCTTTTGTGATGGCAGGTGGCACCAATACCGTGCCGCGATACGCGTCTTCGGTTTCGGATCACGCAATTCCGAGAAGTGCTTACGCACACGGGGTTCAAAAACACGCACTTCGTTTTTCAGGTCACGCAATTCCTGTTTCAGAACATGCATTCACAAAAACTGAGCACGCAATTGTTACCCCGAATTTCGCAGTTTCTGATCCAGCTCACGCTTCGACGGGAACTGAACACGCATATTCTCGTTCAAGACACGCCATGGCTGTTCCTCGTCACGCGTTTGTGAGACAAGAGCACGCAATTACAGATCCAGAACAAGCAATTCCTGTTTCGAATCACCCCGATGTTAGACGAATACAATTGGACCAGGCTCAAAGACAAGGATCAACTAACTACTGCAGCCCAGGTGATGTCTTTGCTCAAAGTTGCCCCGTTGAGAGTTTGACACTACCTATTTCGAATCAGGGAATACCGTTACGCATGCTACATCCGGACGTGGCCGGAAAAGCTCGTAGCATGTCCGGGGGACACTCGGCCTCGTACCAGAACAGGCAGCTTCCACCAAGCAAGTTCCAAGACCCAAAGTCATCCTCCGCACCGCGGTTACATAACGTATTTAGTTACGAAGATAGCGGTCTGGAAGAGTATCGCGTGCTCAGTCAAGATGGGACGAGGCGCCTGCACGCTTGGCCTGCACCTGGTCAGAGGCAGGTAAGTTATGAGATGCGCAGGAACTCAAAACTAGTTTCCACTAAGAAAAGCTACTCGCAGGACTGGAATGGACAGTAAAATCTGTATGTTAGGTCACAACTTCCGATTCAAAGCTCACAAGAGAAAAAAACACTTTTCAGTCCGGCCCTATTCTGCGGATTATAAAAGTTTTCTAAGTAGAAACTAGTCTATAGCCGACCTGACGATCACACTTTATACGCACTGTCCAATTTCTGATTATCCCCTTTTAGGAAGAAGTATGGAACAGTAGAACTGAGCGAACATCTCAGATTCAAATGGTGATTCCTCCCGTACTTGATTTTACTGGAGTGCTTTGTGTAGGAACCTCAACTGAAGCAAATCTAGCAATACACAATCCTACATCGCGTTGGATAAGATGCTCGTCAGAGATAGTCAATTGCACCGTCAATGGTTTGAAGGTATGGATACTATGATTTGCAAGCAACCGTCAGCTACATACAAACGTTTTTCACGTTTGGGTTTGTGTTTAAAGTTGCATGTTTGCCATTTGAAATGTGCGCGTTTGAATGAAGAAGTAGCATCCTTTGACAAAACGTGAGCGTAAAGGCCCAGATACACCGGACGCGATTCGGTAACGCAACGCAATTTTCCATACTTTGAAAGCGAATAAATCTGTCCATCGAAAAACCTTTTAAAGAAATTTGGACGAAATAACTAAAAATATCATATCGCCTTTGAATGTCTGGAAAAATCTCAACTAGAATCAAAGTTATCAGAATCGCGCCCGTTGTGTCTGGGGCTTAACGTGTCCAAACATGCTGCCCCCTCATTCAAACGTGCGCATTTCAAACGGCAAACATGCAACATGAAAAAACGCGTTTGCAGTTCACGGGTGCTTGCAAATGGTAGTAGCATTTATTACTCTTCCTTGTCCATCATAGTTTTTACCCACGTGAAACAAGTGTTGTAGATAAGTAGATAGCCAAACATCGCAGTATTCGTGAAAAATTTTCCCAGCTCATCCTGTGAAAACATGACGATACATTACTACTTCGCTTTTCTTATTTTCTGGTGTGATTTTTCAGGTTGATAATCAAGAATGCCCGTTCTCAATACGAGGAAAAACTATGATCGGACCAAAACTAACAGAAAATATCAAGGTACCAAATCACTCATTCATCCGAGTTTGTCCCTCAGCAACATGACGTTGCATTTCTAAATCATGGTGTGATTTTCACTCAGAGAGACTTTCAAATCATTCATTCACCTCAGTTCCTCCCACAACAATATGACGTTAGTGTTCTACTTTGCTTATCATGGTGAGGTTGTTGCTCGGAAAGACTTGAACAACGTTTGTCCACCCGAGTTCGTCTCACAACCAGTCGGCGTCTCTCCAATTTCGTAGGTTGACTTCAAGTGCTTGTCTGCTGGCGTTTACGTCGCTGATATGAAAGTGATATCGACTCCAGTAGCCTCGTTATCAGGTGATATTGAAACCTCATCTGCTTTCGTTAGCTTGCAAGGTTTTGCGGAAGAACCGAAGATCGAGGTAGTGTCCATCGTTGTGTTACAGTCATGAATTGTGATTGGTTACTATTTACTGTATATTCGTTCTTCAGATCATCGCTGATGAATTGAGGACATTAGATTTCGGTGAAGTACATCATGGATGCAATAGTGTTAAAGCACTTCGAATCGTTAACAAAGGAATGACGACTGTTCCGCTTAAGATGCGTATTTGTTCCGTGAGTAGTCCTTGTGTCGAAGTCAAGGTCAGGGATTGTACTAATTTATATTTGAGAAGAATTGCAATATATCTTTTAAGAAAATAACTTCATATCCATGGATTGAAAGTACTTATGTTGAAGTCAGGAATTGTGTGCAATATGTAGTAAAGAAGAACTTTCTTACTGGTGCATAAAGCACCCGAAAAGGGGGTGGAAAAACGAGGCGATAGCCGAGATTTTTCCACACTTTGACGTGTTTTGTACATCGGTAACAAACAACTTTCGAGTTTATTGCATTGCTTCTCAAACGTACTCGTACGGTGAAACAGAAAATCGACGAGAAAGTTTTGAATGTTTATTTTGCCGTGATATCGAGACTGCGATACGGTGCTGATTATTTTTGTGTTTTTCGTATGAATGGTGATCGGTTTGAGAAGAAATATCTAATATTTAAGTCATTTAAAGAAGAATCGTATTACTTTTAGTTATGCAAAAACGTCGTAATTTAAAGGAACCATATAAAGGTCAGGGATTGTGCATTGAGTCATTTAAAGAAGAATTGTAATATACCTTTCAATAAATTCATCTTCATGAGTGTATAGTACTCGCATCAAGGTCAGGGATTGAAATATTGCAATGAACGTACAATTACCGAACTTGCCAGCTTGGCTTCTCCATTTCTAGTTGAGCATTTAAAGTTGTTTTGTTTACCGTTCGCATGCAAACTTATTACAATAGAGAATTTTTCTATATTTGCGTAGACCTCTTCTCCTGGGCTTTTTATATTCTCCAAGGCAAACTCATCAGATGTTATTCCTGCGCTAGACTTGCAAAATACAACGTTAAAATGTGTCGTACCTGCTACGAGTGAATTAGTAAGTGAAAAAATAGTGTCCCTGACTGTGAATAGTACTTTCAAATCGGCCATTTTGCTGAAGTTCTACTGATGTTTTCTATTATTTAGTTTTTTATTTATTATTATTATAACATAAACATTAAGCAGCTTATAGACAACACAATATGATTTACAAACTGTATATATTATATTAAATAAAGAATAATTACAATAATGCCATGTTTTGTTTTTTCATATTTGACAGGGCATTAAACCAGAACCTCTTGCCATCTGGATAGAACTATGTGGCAAGAATTACCGTCATCGTGAGTGTGTTTGTTACTTGGTTGAATGTTTTTGGAGATGTCTCGCTTTTTTCAACTCGTAGGAAATGTTTTTGTTATCCATTACTAGCTGATGATTTCAGCATAGATAAAATATCGCTTATTCCGAATAAAGATTTTATGATATTGTTGAAAAACTATATTTTTTCGAACAAAA
Organism: Phenganax marumi; assembly: GCA_025400095.1. NCBI lineage: Eukaryota > Metazoa > Cnidaria > Anthozoa > Malacalcyonacea > Clavulariidae > Phenganax > Phenganax marumi. The sequence continues at coordinate 30,163 of JAODVM010195480.1, forward strand.
CGTACTGTTTTTCAAATAATATCATGAAACCTTTATTTGGAATAAGTGCTATTTTAAATGTTTTTCTCCTTTTGTTTGAAGTCGAGAAGTCGGACGAATCTGAAGTGTCGAGTGCTGGTGTCAACATACAACTTGATACTGGAGCGGTCGCTAAGATATTGGGCAATATTCAACTGACCGCCGTCATGGGTTTTACCAAAATACAAATACCAAAGGCTTTTCAGGTATACGAAAAACTGTAGTTCATGCAAAGGGGATTACAAATGACTAACGTTGTATTGTTACTCTTCTATTGCGCTTTGCGAATGTGAAAAGCTTAGATTTTTAAGCTACATTTAGTGATTTCTGAATTTTCTTCCAGATGGCAATGTGCCTGTCTGCTCCAGTTGGCAAGCAAGCGTCCCGCGAATTCCCTTTTACAAACGCTGGTAACATCTGTTCTAACGTGGAGTTGACTGTCCCCAAACATTTAGATGTCTTTTCCGTCTCCCCTGAAAAATTTCAAGTTCGCCCCGGCATGGTACGTATTTTACATCAAACTTCGTGTAACGATGGCGTATAGGTAGCTATGGCAATTGGTCGTGCAATTTTAGTACGACTATACCTTTCTAATCAGAAACTACTCAAAGACTGCATACTTTCGCCATTTTCTTTTAGTAGGCCGCTGGTTACTTTGAACATTTATGGCTTTTTGACAAATGTCCTATTTTATCGCTTTTGTACAGGCTGTCATGGTTAAAGTGGTGTTTACGCCACTTTGTCAAGAATCATATGAGAGGTAGTTATTGAATGTAATCACAGATGAGAGACTAACAGATGTCCGACCTAGTCTTCGAGCCACTGATTTTGGCGTAAGTGGCCGCCATTAACC
>JAODVM010195481.1:0-13753 GCA_025400095.1 Phenganax marumi
TTGAAAATTCTGTAATATACCAGGCAAGTTTTATTTTGGGGAATCCCCGTTTTTGATTGATTGCGCCAGAACCCGTTCGTCACGCATTGGGGAAGCCCCGTTTTTGAAATTTGAGACTTTTGTTTTTTATAAAACAGTCGTTTGCCACGCATGACTGCGTTTTAATTGATTATGCAAATTAGATCACCCGATTGCGCCAGAACCCTTAAATTTGCACGACTCAAGTGTGTGCCACCTTCCCATTCTTGTAAGTGTGTGCGAGATTGGGATTTCACAAGTGTGGGCCAGATTGTGATTCTTAGAAGTGCGCGCCATATTACGAAATTTACAAGAGTGTGCCACATTAGAACTATTACAAGTGTGTGCCAGAAAGAGATTCTTAGAAGTGAGTAGCAGATTTGGATTTTTGCAAGTGTGTGGCAGGTTCAGATTTTTACAAGTGTGCACCAGATTCATATTGTTAGAAGTGTGTGCTAGATTGGGATATCTACAAGTGTGCATCAGATTCGGATTCTTATAAAGATGCGCCAGATTTAGATATTTACAAGTGTGCACCAGATTGGGATTATTACAAGTGTGGACAAGATTATGATTCTTAGAAGTGTGCGCCAGATTGGAATATTTACAAGTGAGCACCAGATTGGGATTTTCACATATGTGGGATAGATTTGGAATATTACAAGTATGCGCCATATTCGGATTCTCAGAAGTGTGCGCAATATTGGGATATTTACAAGTGTCCGACAGATTGAGATTTTTACAAGTGTTCGCCAGGTTCAGATAATTACATGCGTGCACCAGATTCGGATTCTTAGAAGTGTGTGCAATATTGTGATATTTACAAGTGTGCACCACAGTGCGATTTTACGATTGTGCGCCACATTCCCATTCCTATAAGTGTGCCTGAGATTCGGATTTTTACATTTGTGCGCCACATTCCCATTCTTATAAGTGTTCGTGAGATTGAGATTTTTACAAGTGTGGACCACATTACAATATTTATATGAGTGTACCAGATTAGAATTATTACAAGTGTGCAGCAGATAGAGATTCCCAGAAGTGTGCACAAGATTTGGATATTTTCAAGTGTGCACAAGGTTCAGACTCTTAGAAGTGCGCACCAGTTTGGGATATTTACAAGTGTGCACCACATTGCGATATTTACAAGAGAGCGCCAGATTAGAATTATTACAAGTGTCCACCAGATAGTGATTCTTAGAAGTGTGAGCCAGGTTTGGATATTTCCAAGTGTGCGCTAGATTCAGACTCTTAGAACTGTGATTCAGACTCTTAGAATCGGATATTTACAAGTGTGCGCCAGATTCAGATTATTACAAGTGTGCACCAGAGTCTGACTCTTAGAAGTGTCCATCACATTACGATATTTACAAGAGTGTGTCAGATTAGAATTATTACAAGTGTGTGCCAGACAGAGACTCTTAGAAGCGTGCGCCAGATTCGGATATTTGGTAGTGTGCGCCAGGTTCAGATTTTTACGTCTGTGCACCAGATTTGGATTCTTACAAGTGTGAGCAATATTGGGATATTTACAAGTGTGCGCCACAGTGCGACTTTACAAGTGTGCGCAACATTCCCATTCTTATAAGTGTGTGTGATATTGGGATCTTTAGAAGTGTGGGCCACATTCCGATTCTTAGAAGTCTGTTTTAGATTGGGATATTTACAACTGTTGCCAGATTGCAATTTTTACAAGTGTGCGCCAGATGCATATTATTACAAGTGCGCTCCAGATTCCGACTCTCAGAAGTGTCCACACCTTACGATACTTACAAGAGTGTGCCAGATTAGAATTATTACAAGTGTACACCAGATAGAGACTCTTAGAAGTGTGCGCCAGATTCGGATATTTGCAAGTGTGCGCCAGGTTGAGATTTTTATAAGTCCGAGCCAGATTCGGATGCTTATAAGTGTGTGCCAGATTGGGATATTTACAAGTGTGCAGCAGATTCGGATTATTACAAGTGTGCACCAGATTAAGATTCTTAAATGTGTGCGCCAGATTGAAATATTTACAAGTGTGCGCCAAATTGGGTTTTTACAAGTGTGGGCATGAATCGAAATATCACAAGTATGCGCCAGATTGGGATATTTTTAAAAGGGTGCGCCACAGTGCAAACTTTTGCAAGTGGGCGCCACATTCCAATTCTTATATCTCTGCGCCAGATTAGGATTTTTACAAGTTTGGGCCAGAACAAAATTCTTAGAAGTGTGCACTAGATTGGGCGTTTTACAAGTGTGCACCGCATTACGATATTTACAAGAGTGCACCAGATTAGAATTATTACAAGTGTGCGCCAGATAGAGATTCTTAGAAGTGTGCGCCAGATTTGAATATTTACAAGTGTGCGCCAAGTTCAGATTTTTACAAGTGAGCGCCAGATTCGGATTTTTATAAGTGTGCACCAGATTCAGATTCTTAGAAGTTCTGCACCAGATTGGAATATTTACAAGTTTGCACCAGATTGGGATTTTTACAAGTGCGCACCAAATTGGGAATTTTACAAGTGTGCATCACATTCCCATAAATTTTCCGATAACTGGGCGTGGTCAAGTAGGCGTGTTCAGAGTAATGTGGTTAAAAGGTGTGGCTTTTAAAAACATTGTACAGATGAGGGTCATCAAGGAATGAACAAGAATAATATCTTTGTCGTATTTAATATTTACATAGATGGCAATACATATTCACTATGAAAAGCCGGCTGCTATTTTCAAGTCAACTAAGTGTGAAGAAATTATAATATGCTAGTATATAAACAGACAATTTCAGGTATTATTGAATAGGTAGATCGAGGTAGATCAAATATCTATCGCTATTTCTCTTCAAATGTATTTGCACTCAGACAGGCACCGCACTGGCACTGAACACAGAGTTTTTACTTTTAACGTTGAGAAACGTTTTATAATTTCACGGCCACAAGAATTACCGCATTTAAAAATGTGAAGTACGAGATTTACACAGCAGCTAGTAAAAAGCTGTCCATTAGTGACAGTTTATGAACAATATGGTCGACACCGACAACACCGGTTTTTTCGCAGTTTGGTACGCCGTTGCCTACGTTTAGACCAGTGTAAAATATTTAGTGACAACATACAGCACAGATGCTGCAGAAAAACGAAACAGACATTGTATTTGTGTCATTTACTATTTACTTTCTTGGTAAGAATGGTTCTGAAGTACAAATATATTTCCTTCATGTTATACGTGTGAACAATTAATTACTTTGTCAGCTTGCTTCAGAATTTCCGACAAACTCTCATTTTTTTCGACAAACGGCACTCAAAACGTCCAGAGAGGGGGCGGTCGCCCCCCTGCCCCCCCTCTAGATACGCCACTGTTGCTTACCAAAACGCAGGCTTATCATTTGTGACAGCGCATACTCTGTAAGCGATTTCAGCGTATTAGCATCGTTTTCGCGGATACGTGTGCACGCTCGAAAACGCAATGAATCTGGATATGTGTGAACGCTAAATCCGCATCAAAATGTTTGCGGATACAAACGAATCCGGATAAATGTAGACAGGGCCTGAATATAACAAAATTTGAGTTAAACAGCAATATATTTTCATACACAACACACTAAAAATTAGAAAGTTTAGATAGAAAGTGCAACGACAAGTAGACACGTTCGCTTGCCAGTGACTGAAGGGCGCGTGGACACAAGAAAAATTTAAATTGCTAGGATAATACGTCCACATGAACTGAAAATATTATTGGCACTTTTGATGATTACGGAAGTTCTAGTAAAAAGAGACTTTGACATATTGCAAATAAAGATCTATTTGCATTTGTATTACAAGTTTGCTGTAGTTAGTTTCTACTGACCGTAAAAATAATGAAAAATTAAGTTTATGACTGCGAAAAAGGTGACCATTCAATAAAGGCCACTGTAATCAGTGGCGTAGATAGCGGTCCTGCTGGTCCTGCCCACGCAGAACTAAAAATTTCCCCAAAAATAAGAAATTGCGCTTTTAAAAACTAACTAACATGTTTTCTTGTTTATTTCATGCTTCTAGAATTAATAGCCGTTTTTCTTGACTGTTTTATGACACTTCCACCAAAAATTTCCGCTTTCTAAGCTACTTTTGTCTGTTACTAAGCAACTGCAAAGCTAAATAGCTCACTTCCGGCCAATATTGATTAAAACGCGATTCGTGTTTCACTCCTGCTATTTTTTCAGAGCAGGAATTGCTGTATTATTTTATACAATGTCATCCTGGTCTCCAATTGGATAATCAGCGCTGCGCATGCTCAAAACGGACGTTTTTGAAGCTGAGGTGCTGCCATCTCAAGAAGTCAGGAGAAGAATGTGACGTATTATATTTTCTAGCGAGCTTTCCGCGTGACCGAACACACTTCGTGAAGCGAATAGTTGTAATACTTGATATGGTCTTTTTTGGGCCATTTAAGTGTTTAAGCAATGGCATTACCCAGCGTGGCAAATCGAACTTCTACAGAGGCCGATAACGTAAGCGATTTGTTAAAGAAATCATTTTCAGCTCGATCAACGGCCGAACAAAATGTTGTTGTGATTGTGAAGCAGCGATGGGCTCTGCTACAGAGCGAAGCAGTCATTATATAATTTCTACTATTGCTGAACTTCATTTAGTCGGTGTAAAATTCAGCCACTTTGTTCTATAATGTGATAATTTTTGCCCAGTTTAGTGCTCGTACAAGTTGAAACAGATACGGAAATTCTATTGTAAGGTCGCAGCAAATGGCATTTCCAGAGTTCTAAATTTCAAAATTTTTTGAGGGAGCATGCCCCCAGACCCCCCTAGGTTGGCTCGCACTTCGGTGCTCGCTAACTCTCCGTATGGCAGGACCACACATTGTAGGCTGGCTACGCCACTGACTGTAATAGTATTTTTATCATGAAATTTTGGAAACTTCGCATATGACCGCTTAAATGCTGCTTTCCAGTTACGCAATTTCGACACGCACGTAAACGCACGTAAAAGTTAAGATTGTGAAAAACCTATCTTATAAATAATCGCAAGAAGAAACGTCTAGAATTTTGAATTCGAAATCACCACGGGTCTACTTGTCCTTGTATTTTTAAAAACTGTGAAACTTTGAAGGACTTAAACTTCTACGGGCGTGCACGCGTGTCAAAAACGCGGAACAGGAAAGCAGCCTTAACGGCCTAGTTCAGGATCGAATGTATGACCGACACAGACAAACGTTGGTCGCATTGCTTTGATTAAATGCAAAGACGGAATGCAAATTGCGGAACTGAATGGCGGGCGCGGATTCCGTCAGCTGATTCAGCATAGGAGGACAAAATGCACATTCCGTAAACAAGGGTAAAACGTGTCATTGCGTAGAAGTGAAAACGAAGGATCAAAAACCGATTCCGGCTCCGAGAAAATTAACGAAGCAAACCGTGCCTCAAAGACCGACGCAACCGCCGCCTCCTCCACCCCCCACATTAACGAAGCAAACTGTACCTCAAAAACCGACGCGACCGCCGCCTCCTCCACCGTCTTTACCGGACACTCCATTAAAACCGACTCCGAAACCGAGGACATTTGTGAGGAGGAAACTCGATGAATGGTACAACTGGTTAGTAGAATATATTCCAGAAAAAGTGAAGTCGAGGGTGTCTGAGTCATATAGTAGAGTGAGAGATCGAGTGGTGAAAGCGATCGGGGGCGAACGAAGCGAGCACGAACAAAGCGAGCACAAACAAAGCGAATTAGAGTCGAAGAGCCCCATAAAACAGAGAGAAACAGCTCTTCAAGGTCGACAAAAAACGTTTACGATGAAATGTGGTGATGACACGCTTGATCCGGAGCCGTGGTTGAGAGAATATGTTAAGCCCCACGTGGTCGAGCTTTTAAAGACACTCTCGAATAGCAAAGTAGAGCTCGTTTTAGTGTGTGATATGATTCAAAGAGATCCTACCACCGATGAAATCGTGGATTCGGAGCGTGGTTATTATAGCTCTGCATATCGTAGAATATTATTGGGAACAGATTTGGAGGATGTGTATGATAAAATGGTGGAGTTTATGATGAACGAGTTTATTCAAGAGCGTAAGAAAGGTTCAGGTTGGGAGTTGAATGATGTAGTAGAACTCAACATCCACGTGGCGAAGTACAACGCATTTAAAGGGTCGTCTTATGTTCCCACACCCAAATGGCTTGCTAATAAAAAAGCGATTACGAATCCGAAAAATGATGATCAGCAATGCTTTAAATGGGCGGTATCTGTGGCGAAGTTCACGAGCAGACATCACAAACATCGAGAGAGGATCACGAAAAAACTCATCGAAGAATCTAAAACATTAGATTGGACGAACGTGAGATTTCCGACGCCCGTCGAAGATATTAAGAAATTCGAAAAAATAAACAATCTAAAAATAAACTTGTTCGGTTATAATGAGAAGGATAGAGTCTTCCCAATGGGTCGAATACACGATGATCCGGATATGAGACTCATGCTACTTTATAATAAACATTACGTCGTCATTAATAGCATGAGTAGACTCGTGAGTTCGTCGTTAACAAAGTCTAAAGTGAAGCATTATGTGTGTGAGGCTTGCCATTTTTTATTATGTTGAAAAGCTTAAGTTCCAATATCATATCTATAATTAGAAAGCTCCTTCGGTTGATAATAAACGTGGTCGACTAATTTCAAATCTTTACTCACACTCGCCTTGAAATAAAAACGAGACATATCCGCGTTGGGGTATTTTTTTAGAAATCTTTGCTTCGCTTCCGATTTATCCCAAATTTTTATGAGTTTCATCGCTTTATCGTAATCTTCTCCGTAATATTTTTTAAACTCGAGATAAAGCTGTGTTATGTGTAGAATGTCTGTTGTAACTTCCATTTTATTTAAAACAAAATTAATTTTAGATAAATAAATGAATAAACTAACGGTGTTTATAGAAAATAACTCGATAGAAATATTTCTCAAAAGAAATATCGAAATAAATAAACTTTTTGTTAAAACGGTGAGCGTTTTTTGGAATTATAAAAATATAAAAAACAAGTATAAAACTATTAAGGTAGGAAGTAAAGATGTCGTTTTAGACGAGGGCTATTATACTTTTGAAAACATTCGAGAAAAACTCGCTTTAGAAGGTATTCAACTCTTCACCACACGAGACCACCACGTTCAAATTCTCCACGAGACAGAAAACTTATCTTTATATCATTTTGGTAAACTTTTAGGATTTTCTTTGAATAAAAAAATAACGGCAAATACTCAAACAAAAAGTGAGAATGTAGCTGATATGAATCTTGGACTAAAATATCTCGCCGTACATTGTGACATCGTAGATCGTTCTAAAAATTTCGACACCAATGGAAAATTAAGTTCTGCGGTGGTGACTCTTCCTATCACGACGGAACAAAACTTATCTGGATCTGTGACTCGATATAAAGACATCGAAAGCTCTTTAGAAGTAATAGAAGGAATCTATAATAAATTAAATTTTTGGGTGAGCTCAAATATCAATGAGAATATTGGCTCTGTATTGATGGAGATTTATCTTTAAATAAAAGACACATGAAGAACAAACAAAACAAGCGAAGCGAACACGAGCGAAGCGAGCCCAAACGAAGCGAGCAAAACGAGTCGAATAAAAGTGTAGCAAGTTTCAAAAATGAGCAAGAATTAAGAGATCTTTATTATGATCCAAAATCTGGTTATAAAAATAGTGAGTCTCTTTATAGAAAAGCCTTAGAAAACGGATTGCGCGTTACTAGAAAACAAATAAAAAATTGGTTAAAAACGCAAGATACTTATACGAGATATAAGCGTGTGGTAAGAAAATATAAAACTCAAAAAACATTCGTAAAAAGTCTCGGAGAACAACTACAATTAGATCTCATCAATATGACTAAATTTAGAACTAAAAATCGAGGTTATTATTGGATTCTTACGGGGGTGGAAATTTTATCTCGATTTGGTTTTGCGATTCCCGTAAAAAAGAAAGACACTCAAAACATGACAGAAGCTGTGAGCAAGCTTTTAGAAGAATTCAAATCTAGATTCAAGAAACACCCCGAAAAAATACAATTCGATGAAGGAAAAGAATTTCATAATGTAGGTGTAAAAAGTTTACCACAAAAACACGACATAAAATTTTTTCTACACATTCTGAAAGAAAAGCCGCTATCGTCGAAAGATTCAACAGAACCTTAAAAACAAAAATGTGGAAATATTTTTACTCCAAAGGCGCCTATACGTGGATCGATGTGTTAAACGACCTCGTTTACAACTACAATCATACTAAACACAGTACTATCTTAATGAGACCTGTCGATGTGAATAAAAATAACTCGGATCAGGTTTGGACTATTTTATTCGAACATTGGTCCGCGCGATATCCACTACCAAAATACAAAATTGGAGACCGTGTACGAGTCAGTAAATATAAATTTTTTTTTGAGAAAGGATACGAAGCAAATTTTACAGAAGAAATACTCGAAATCTCTAAAATTTTTGGAGGCGACCCCACCACGTATGAAATAAAAGAAAGCGAAGAAACCGAGCCAGAACCTATTTTAGGAAAATTTTATGAAGAAGAACTCTCTCCTGTACATAAAAAAGATGATATGTATAGAGTAGAAAAAGTGTTGAAAACACGAGGAAATATGGCTTTCGTTAAATGGTTGGGGTACGACAGTAGACATAATTCTTGGGTTCGGAAATCAGAGATCCAAAATCTTTGATATTTTGTATAAAACTCACCTATAATAAATGGAATACGAAGATTATGCAAATAAAGACACAGATGGTTATGCAAAAGAAAGAGAAGAGATAGAAATGAATAAATACGATAAGGAAAAATATGAGAATGTAGACGATTATATGGAAAGAGACGATATGAACGAGCTGTTAAGAGAAGACGAAATAGCTAGAGAAGAAGAAACTTCTTTTATAGATCCCGAAGTGGGTGTAAATATACCCACAGTGGAGCCCGATCTCGAATGGGACAACACCCACGATGGAATAGATTCAGATACAATTCCTAATCCACAAAAAGACTTGACTGATCAAAGAAAAGTAGAGACCTACGAAAAGAAAAATTTGTTACTCGACTGTTTAGAGTTTAATGTTGTTAAAAAAGATGGACCTGCTTCTAAAGAGCTTGTAGAGAATTTTAAGATAAGATTAGGAAAGAATGGACGAGTATTGGGAGGCGAGTTTGAAGGCGAAGTTAGCATTGTTAAAAGAGAAGGTAAGCTCGTTTATTCTAATAATAAAAAATCGCTCGAGTCTATCAATAAGTTTATAAAGTTGTCCAGAAAAGCACGAGCCGAACATTATGATACAATACCAGCTCAAATAGAGGAGAATATAGAGATGAGAGACGTGAGTAGTGATAGATTAGAAGAAATGACATCACAAGTTAGTCAAGATTCATTAGAGAGTCTAACTCATAAGTTAGAGAACAATATAGATAATTTAGAAGCTACAATACAAGACATTTCTTTCGATAAAAATGAACCGACACCTGAAGAAATACTTTGAACGGTGAGAGGATATCTCGACATGCCCGAGAGTCAAACCGTGGAAGAAAAACTCGAAAATTTAGAAAACGAAGTTGACTATTGGAGACTCAAAAAACTTCGAGAGACGGATCCAGAAAAAGAAGCCGTGTATGATACTCTCGAGAAAATAGCGAGACTGGCAGCGGATAAAATAAGAGTAGAAAACGATATGAGAGTCGTGGAACCAGAAACGTTAGACATTTTAAAAGAAGAGACAGAATTAAACAATCTGAACCGTTTCGAGAAATTTAAAAGATGGGCAAAAAATAATTTAATAGGTTTAAGTGGAGTGGCTATCGCTATAGGTGGAATTATCACGACCGTGGTAATCAGTGCTAGATCCGCCGTGAAAAAAGGAGCTCGAGCCACGAGTCAATTCGCAAAAGCCGTCGCCAAAATAGGAAAAGAAGTAGGTCCTATCGCCGCGGGTGTATTTAATATTTTGAGTGGAATTTTAAAATGGGGAGCGAAAGGAGTCAGTTTTTTAGCTCAAAACTTATGGATTCTCGCTCTCGCTTTAACGTGGTTTGTGTACGACGCGTATAAAAATAAAAAACGAAAACGAATGGAGTAAATGAAGAATAAAAAAAAACACTATAATAAATGACAACCATCCACGAACTGAAACCAGATTTTAGAAAACATAAAATGAGCGACATTAAAGGAAATCGATCGAAGCACACGATTACTTTTAATCCTAATAAGGCGAATCCCGGAGAAGGAATTTACATCGATATCCCGAGACTCAACAAAGATGACTGTTTAGTGCCGAAATCTCTAAATTTAAAGTTTGATTTTAAAAATGCAAATAAAAAATCGTGGTTTTTAAATAATCTCGGAAAAAATCTTATGGAGAGATTTTGCGTTACTGTAGGAGGAGAAACTTTATTCGATAATACTGAAAACGCTATTTATGAAATATATAAAGATCTCTGGCTTCCTAAAAGAACAAGAGAAGAAATGTGTGATTTTGGAGTCGCCAACGAAAATACGAGAAAAATAATAAGTACTTCTGATGATGGAGCAAAAACGGACGACGCACAAAAAGTGTCGGATGCTTTAATTGCAAACGTGTTGGGAACAAAACAAAAAATAAAACTTTGTAAAATTTTGGGAGATCACGGATTGTTTTGTCCTTCCGCGTTGGAGAATAATCTTCAATATAAATTGACTCTACCTAAAAGTGATAAAATTATGGTGGCTTTAAGTGGCTCAAATGTAGAAGGTTATAGTTTAGAAAACATCGAGTTAGAATACGAAAAAATTCAAAACGAAGAGCTCGCTCGAGAAAGTATGATGGGGTACGAAATCGGAAAGAGTTTAAGCTTTGAACACGTCACTTTGCTAAGAACGGTAAACTGGGATAAAGACTCCACTTTAGTGAACGAAACTATAAATCTTCCTCGAAAAAGTATGGCCGCGGTGGTGATGTTATTTAAAAATAAAACTGTCACCGATTCGGAAGAATATATCTACCCCAATATAGAATCGATAAAAGTCACGATCGAAGGCGTTCCTAATAGCGTGTACAGTCAAGGCATTAAAAAAGAAGACCTTTATGACGAAGCGAAAAGACTCTTCGAGCATAAATCCGAATTAGAATACGAACCGAGTAGCATGAGTATAAGAAAGTTTTTTAAAGATGAGTTTGCTTTAGTGGTGGATCTCCGCACGACGAAAGACAAACTCGTCGTAGGTGGTGGAAAAAGACTTTTAAACACTCAAAATGGAGTTTTGTTAGAAATTAAGAAAAAAGCGACTAGCGCGAATGTGGTGTGTCATATCTTCGTCATAAGTGACGGACGCGTTAATTTTAAAAACAGAATGTTGGAAAATGTACATTATTGAGACACCTTAATAAAATGGGGAACGCTTGCAGTGGACTTCGTCCTAGTTGTATAAAAACGGAGAGAATAGAGCGACTCGTTCCAGATCCAAATAATCCCGGAGAAATGTTGAAAGAAATAAAAAAAACCTCCACATGTGGATGCACCTCGAGACTCGGAAGAAATGGAAATAGTCTAAAATTTAATTCTTGTTTTGATTATAATACTACTACTCTTGAAAATGTAAAAACTACAAAAGAATAAAAATGTGTAATTCGAAATTATCTTAAAGAGTTACACATTTTTGACGTCGTCTTTAATCGCGCTCGCGCTCACTCTCACTCTCGCTTTCCTCCTCGTTTTCTTTCTCGTACGCCACCCTGTATTCAAAAGGATATCTTAAACTTATCTCCAATCTCGCGTATCTCTTATTTTTCAAAGCCTCACGAATCTCTCTTTTCGCCCCGCTCGAGACATCTAAATAATTATCAAAAATAATGCTCATATCTTTTCTACTCGAATTATAAAAAGAAACTAAACGAGAAATATTTTCTCTAAAAGGTTTCGCGATGGAGGTGAGTTGTTGTGTAATCACGATAACACTTAGTCCAAAATGCCTTGCGGAAAATCCTAATTTGGCGAGTTCCGAAGTGCGTTTTTTTACAAAAGAACGCGAAGCTACATCATCTAAAATAATTAAAGAATTGCTACCTTTTGCGAAATCTACAACGAGTTTTATAAATGCCTCTACATCGTCTTGTTCACAAGCTATTACAAAAAAATCCTCATCTCTATCGTAAGGCCAATCTTGATAAGTTTTATTCCATTCGTAGCTGGGGCAAATGAGAAAAATATAATCAAAATAGCTCATGTAATTATTTTCTATATATTTTAACAAATAATAGGTTTTTCCAGAATTAGTCATTCCTACGATGATCATATTAAAAGGATCTCCAAAGATTACTGGTGCAGTGATGCTCTTCGACTGTTTTGAAACTTTACTTAAGATTCCTTCTTCGGCTCCTTCGTTTTCTTTTGTGATTCTTCGTTTAACGTGTCCGCTTCGTTCGTACTCACTTTGTTCGTCTTTCATTTCTGACATTCTTCTTTATTATTATTATTTTCTTCGCTCATATTGTTAACAACATGTTTTCCTACAATTAAAGTTCCGGAGAATAGTCCAACAAAAGGAATAAAAGGCGTAATATATTCTACTATAAATTTTACATCCTGACGAAAAGGTTCGTTGTCCGAGAGTTCTCTTCCTAAATCTGTCGCGTTTTCTATAAGGTTCAAATGTTCGAGTAATTCGGAAAATTTTCCTATCACCATATCCGTAAACAGTACATTCGTTTTATCGAGTTGCGCACGTTGATAGTCTTGAAAAATTTGTTCTATCGTTTTTTCAGAAGCTTTTTTAATATAAGCTTGTGTGTAATAACCTCCTCCAGGACGGTGTAGCTCTTTTGTGGAAGATAACTTCAAAAGCTGTTCACGAATACTCTTCGCACTTGTATGATCATCCATTTATTATAGGTAAAAATTCTTCGTAATTTTTTCAGCGCGATGTGGGGTGGTCGTTCAAAAGTTTAAAACAAAATCTCTTCAACTCCACTCCAACTTGGACTACATCTCTATTTAAATCAAAGGGGGGTACAAACTCGTTAGAGATTAAATGTTTGTTCTCGAGAATTTCTTCGTGGAGATGTAAACTTTTATCTTCATTCTTCTCAACATTAAAAAGTTTACATCGAATCTTTCGTTCATCATCATCCATTTATTATAAGTAAAAAATTTTGGTGTCGCGAACACTCGCTTTTTTTTTTATGACATCATAGGCGCCATTTTGAACTCTCAATGAGTGCTACTCGAACAAAAAAATTATGCAAATGAGCTCGTGACGACGTCATTCTCAGCGGGTGGTCTCGTTTATTATGCGTAATAGAAATTTATAGTCGCGGATGACCTCATTTATTATGCATAATAGTAATTTATAGTATTGTGTCATTTCAGCGCTACTCGGACAAAAAAATTATGCAAATGAGCTCGCTTTGCAATAGTAATTTATAGTTTCGCGCCGTATTTTGTCCCAGAACCCCTGTTATCACACTACTATCATGAGACCATAAATACCCAGTACTAACACCCTGGTATTCTTCTCTGAAACCTTTTTGAGAGTCATCAGTTGTAATAGTGAGAGCCGGCTTTCGATGGTGTACGGGCTCACAGGCAATCACCACATTATAAGATCGCCTTTGTCAACTCAGAAATGGGTTCACAAGGTAGTGTCACAAAAGTCACAAAATTCCCTTAGCGTAGCCAATGCTAATGATTTATGTCTTGCTAAGTGAGGGTAGTAGGGAGACCAAATAGAACCCCAGGAAAGCTTGATTCAAATT
>JAODVM010195592.1:0-13749 GCA_025400095.1 Phenganax marumi
GCTTTGAAGCGGCAATAAGATGCGAAAGAAACCGTTCAGCCCGGTTAACCGGGCTAGCCCGGCTCATGTAAACAGCCACTAAGAAGCACACACAGCTAAATCAAGCAACCGTAGCTAAAGCTTGCCGGCGTTGATGGAGCAACATATACGACATCTAACTTTTCGAAAAAACCCCACACGGACCGAACAGAAGCCTCAGTGTAGCGAATAACAAGAATGCAGCAACGACTCTCTCACACATGACACCAGCAAAACAGTGAACACGTTATGCTGTGAGGATCTTGCCCCGGTCAAAGTTACTACATGTAGCTAGAAGAGTAGAACTAGTATAACTGTAACTTGGTTGCATGATTTAATTTGTGACAATAGTGTCCATATTCCAGGCTACCAGCTAAGCAGCTATTGCGGAAAGATCGATTGAACGACAAACGTGGGCCATGGCGGCGTATTTTTATATGTCTCTCACAACATTCCGTATACAGACTTAGTAGTAAAACAAATGACAGAAAGAAGTTATTCTTACTACGATGACCTCTGACTGGGCACTTGACAACAGAATGGTCGAATTCAGCAATCCGATAAGTAGGCAATACTTAGTGCCTTTCATCCCTGACAACTCAAGGATTCTACTCAAAGATGATCGTAGACGCAGGGACGAAAAATCGTAAAAATAATCTATTTAGCAATGTATACTCCTGAGAAATATTCTAGGAAAGTGCGCACCAGTACGACCAGTTTTTGGATCATTTTTGGGTCAAGTATGGTAATAATTTCTTCGCGTAATAGCAAAATGTACTAAATTCGCAAACTTCGCCGGGCTATCTTTCCCGCATTCTAGAACCTTTCGCGACCAAACTTTGCAGTTTCCATACATCTAATATGTTCTTTCAGGGAGCGTAGATGAATTTATTTCTTTTTGCGTAGATCGAAAGTTTGTTTATAATGAGAATTGTCTATTAAACGCTCAAAAAATTACCAGCTCCTTAAGCTTTAAATACCACAGCTTCCGTGTTCGCTAACCCGGAACAAACGAGGTTAAGAATATTATGACTTGTTTCCCTGAGGCGTATTGCTCCAAATCTAAAAGCGTCTTCAAAACTGACTACTTGTCCTAGCTATGGCATTACTACATAAACCCATTGCTGTTCTGTGGGCCTGGTTATTCAATATGATGCTCATATATACATCAGCTGAAAAAATGCCCCAGCCTTTCAGCAGAGAACTGTACATTACTACACCACCTATGTCAGGTAAATGTTAATATTTTTAAGATTGACCCAACCATTAACTAGCAGAAGCTTAAACTGGATGAGTAAAATTGTCGGGCACTGGACAAAGTAAATATATACTTAGGATGCTTCGAGGTGCACTGCAAGTCAGTGGGATAAAAAGATATAATGGAAAATGTTCAGTTAGTCAACTCAAAAGTGAGTTTTGTTTTGACGACAAAAATTATCTGGCCTTAGACTCAGTAAGTTATCAGAGTAGGGTGAACTGGACTGTGCTAATACCATGCAGTGGGCTAAATAGTCCATCTTCATTGTATAATCATCCTACAGGCAAAGATGTTGTGATACTACAAAATTTACTGCGAAGATCCCATTATGTGACAACTGAAGTAGCAACCACTGGTTTCTACGACAAACAAACGTCCACAGCTGTGAAGGAATTCAAAAAAGCAAATCATATACAAAGGTACAGTTTGGTTAGCTCTTAGCCTGACAACATCTATGCCAATCTGATGAGTAATTGTCTTACACTGGATAGTTCAAATTTTTATATTAACTTATTTAAGTTAAATGAAGTCAAAAGTAAATTAAGACCATATGGTGCAAGACGTAGTAAAGTATAATTGGGTGCTGCATTGCCAGTGCGTGCAAGAGAATTTGATAAACTGGCATTAGTTCCATTGGCAATAGTTCCACATTGGCAAGTGAAATTGTAGGGCAATTCAATTGAGAAAATATATGCAAAGTAAAGCAGCACACTGCAAGTCTGTGGGTTAAAAAGAAAAATTGTAAGATAGTGGCATGGAGGAAGCCGTGGTGACTGGTTTTACTGTGGTAATGCGCCTGTCAAGAACAATGAATTTTAAAGAATTGAATATCCAGTATTTTTAAATAATGAGCATTCCAGGAACAGTTGCCATGGTTGCCTATTCTGTTGCAAATAAAGTGGCAAGACTCTGTTCAACCCAACTTGGCTCAACAGTTAGGTAAAATGATTTTCACTGCCTCTCAAAATTTTGTGTATTTAAAACTTAAGAGATCCTTTGGTATTTGACAAAAGAACGGCTAAACTGGTATTGAAACAACTGTCTTATGATGGTTACAAAGATGATGGTCATGTACCCTATGGCTATAAATTCAAGGTAATGTGCTTCTGATAGAGATTGATTGTTTGTTTGTTTAATTGTGTAGTTAGTATATGCATCCCTCAAGCTATTGAATGGATTCTTATGAATGGATGAAATTGGCAACTGATTGAGCCATTGCAAAGCGTGAGCAACTGATTTCCAGATCACATGAATAGGATTGTGCTCTTTGGATTATTTTTATTAAAAACATTGTAGAATGTAAAACAAGATGCTACTCCTGCATGGTTTTGATTGAAATTGGTTATCTAGATATTCGTTCCTGTGCACAAAGATCGAAATATTGAAACTGAAGGAAAATTGATAGATGCCTATGGTGAAGTATGTAAAGTCTCCACCAATGCATAGATTAGTGAGAAACCTTGTTTTTTGGACACAAGAGCAATTGAATTTCTCCGTGTCTAGTCATTGATACATAGTGACCCATCTGTTATGAATAAATACAATCCCTGACCTTGATGTAAACACTTTAATGACTTGAGTACTACAAATACGTACAATACCTGACCTGATGTTGAATATTTATGTTGCATGACTTCTCCACCACATAGGTGCGTCATACTTTCAGAGTGCGAGCACATGGAGCGGTCAACTTGGATGGTAAAGCTATCAATCAATTTACAGAGAATGGAAGCACACCAACAGGATTAATGGTAAAATCTCACACATACACACTATAATTTTTCCTTGAAAAATTTTTTGACCAGTTCACTTGCTCATGTACAGGAGTGTGATCTGAATAGCAAAGAACCTGACCCCGTTTCCTTTGGGCCGTATGTACACTTTAGTTGTTGAAACTTTAAAATCAATATTTTATGCTTTATAATTATAGCTTTTATAGTGATTTAGATCTGGGTTTTTATATTTGAGGAAATTTATTCTTAACCTTCTTTTAGATACCCAGTTGTGAGAGCAGTAAAAGGATTAGAAGGTGAAATGGAATTTTCTCTATACATTTTTGTGTCTCTCTTGGTACCAGTCAATATCATGACGAGCACTACAGTAATGTCATATTGCTGTGGGACGTACTAGGGGGGTCGTAATTGTTTGTAAGCTTCTCCAATTTATAATCATGCAATGTAAAGTAATGTCATCTTGTTGTGAGATGTACTCAGGAGGTTGAAGCTTTATAAAAGTCTTTTTGGTGCCCATATGGTGTCATATGGTGTGGCTATCGATAGCCACACCATATGACAAACAAAATACGTAGTAATATAACCTCATGTTGTTGTTGCGAGTCTTGCTCCGGTGGACGTATCTTTTGTAAGCCTCACATCATGACAAGCTGAATATTAATGTAATGTCAAGCCTTTTTTGTCGTAAGGAAATGCGGCTATAGGCAAGAATGACAATGACACATTCCTCAGCAATTACAGATCAGGAATTCTTGTTCATACGGGAGAATGGAAACAATGGAATTCTACAATGGATATGCCAAACAGGTTGTACTTAGATAAAAAAAACCCCCTGAAGAATTACACAAAATTTTATTCACACACTAACATCTGAATCAGCTGACTAAAAGTGGGCCTCAGTTCATGATGTAAAATTCTCTGTCATTCAGAGTAGATTAGACTGATGGTTTACATGTAGTTACCTCACAGCATGAATTGTGTTGCATTGCTATTTAAAATTTTACTAATACTCTGGACTGTTATGTTTTACAATAATTACTATTCTGCTAATCTGTTTACTTAGCCTACCCTGTCAACTCTCCCTGCAGAGGAAAATTGGAATATCAGGGAAAAACCTATGAATTTTGGCAGAGCAGTTGACAGACTCTTATCATTGAATACAAATACATAAATAGGGCATACTCAGAGTATGGGCATTTCACCTTAATTGACTAATGTAGAACTAACTAAATTATAAACATACCAAAGTCTCTTTTTAACCCATGGATTGGCATTACAATGACTTTATTCACTCTGCTTAACACACTAGATAGTTCTCCTCTTTAAAATTAGACATTTGTATTTTAATCGTTTATCTTCTTTTCCAGTAATGGATGCTTGCATGTACATCCCAATGACATGAAAGCAATTGATTCCATTCTTCATGGTGACCTGAATGTAAAAATTAATAAAAACCCATTTGGTGAACTACCCTACCCGTATCAATGCCAAGGAGTCATGTCTGTTGAGCAAATTGATGGATTTCCTGATGAAGAAAATTCAGAATCAAACAATATACTAGTATAGAAATTTGATTTTGATATTTGATCAACTTGATGGGTACAATATTATAATTGTTTTTAATTAATAATTTCATTGAAAGGTTACTGCTTACTGTCCATGCAATTAAAAAATATTGTTGCTTTGTTTCAATTTTTTATGCACAAATAATCTACAATTTCTTGACAAACAAAGTTACGAATTTTACTTCAGCATATACATTTATACATCTATCCCCCAAAATCGTCATAATAGCCATTTCTACCATTGCTTTTTCTAACTATATCACAACATAAATTTTGACTATCAATGTAAATAATTATCTATATGTATTTGTTAATAAACTAGGCTTTTTAATCAGCTTGTAAATATTTTTATCATTTTATTGTAATTGTGTTTATGACAAGCTCATGAATAAAGTTAATAATTAAAAAATGAATAAACAAAAAATAATCAATATATAAAATCAATAACAGGAGTTGAAAGAACAGTAAATTGGTAGATCAGTTGGATACAGCATAGCAAGTAGTATAACTAGAATACAATAAGAGAAGACTGTGGACAGAGACATACTGGATTAGTTTCATCTGTGCAGTTTCTTCAATTAAGCTTGTGCAAGTGAAAAACCATCTGAAGGCATGCAAAATCATTCATTTAACCTAATACTGCACTTCCTACAACTCTGCATTCTAATACATGTTAAGCTGTACTAAAGTAATTACAAAACTACTGTGCTCATAGAAATATGCACAATCAATAGGGCTGTCCATGCAACCAAATTTGAATGCATACAAAATGTCATTTCTCACTTCAGCAAGACACACATACTAGTTTGAAATTCGAACCGAATTTGCATTCAAAATGATCAAAGCTAAACGTTAAAAAACAAAAAAAAACCTAACTAAACGACAAACTTCGTTTCGCAACTCACCTACCCCTCCCTCATTTTAATTACGATAAATGATGTCATTGCTGTGGAAATTTGTATTTACTTAAATTCTCCAGGATTTTTTGATATTGCGCATTATATCTATAAAATAAAAATATAATCTATACTTCAGGCGTTTTCAGAATATCGTTTTCCGAGTAAAAAACGTGAAAATCTATAATAAACACCCGAATCACGCCGGTAAGTTGAACATTTTTTGTTAAATAAAGCAACGTGTTTCCAAGCGTGGGCCTGCGTGGCTTCGCAACATGACCGATACTAGTTTCGAAATATTTCTATTTTTCAAAGTTTAAAGTAACTTTTCAACAATATAATTCGATGTAGAAATAACTATTTTATTGAATGATGAAATTGTGGACTTCAAATTAAGTAAAATATGAACGCAAGAGAGCTTTTTTTTAAAGCCGTATTTATTTTCCCACGTCAGTGAATATTTCCGTTGACACCTTGCGGTCCTCGCAATAATATTTTTGCGCTTTTCAGTAGCTTTTTGAGCCCACTAAGATTCGTACAATTAGATCAGTAAAGAAATATAGAGTGAAAATTTTGGTGAACTTGAAATATTCATTATAAAAACTGGTCATCGAGAAGAAAGATGTGAGTCTTCATCAAGTGAACAAGACAATATGGCGGTTTGGCGCTGGTGATGTTTTATTGACGTTGTTCATAGCCATCAACTGCGGTTAAAAAGCAGACGTGAACTTGAATTTCACTATCTAACCCTTCTATTCAACAGTACCAGATTCACATGGTCACAACTTCATGTTTTACCATTGAAAGACAAGTTGGGGCATAAAACTAAAATAATACTGCAAAACTAAAGAAAGGTGAACTCTAAGTAAAACGAGTTTTCAGAGTGTAAAACATAGTGGCAAATTCTAGAATTGGATGTCCCGACTTAGCAACTTTTGCATCATGTTGACAAGGCCTTAGCGAAGTGCCTTTATCATCTGTGGATATGACTATTCTATAGACATTCTCTCCAAGTTTCATGTTTAGGTTAGTGATGAGGATTAGGGTTAGTTTGGGATAATTTGAAGATTCATAAATTAGATTGTTTGTTCGAAAAGGTTATCAAACAGTTTAATGGACAAGTAGCCTGGTACTAAGTAGTGTCAGCCTGAGAATGTACTGCACTAGAATGTAAATATGTAATCTGACACTGAAGTTTTGTAGTCTTTGGCTTTTCCTTTCTAGTAATTTTTCGTTTTGACAGTCAGCCAAAAGTTATCCCAAATGTCCCTCAAGCAAAATTATGAGAGTAATTACATACTCATTGGCTGTTTAACTAAGCGATATTATGAACTCTGCATTTTTTGATCCATTTGTAGAGTTTTAAAGACTTGTGTTTTTGCTTTATCTATCAAATGCCAAGATGTTTTGTGTCGTGAGTGCCAAGAAGCAAGAAACTACTAAATTGCAGTGGTGTACAAAAAAAAGAGAACTTGTCATCCCTATCAGAATAGTCAGGCTAAAGTCGTTAGTTGTTGGAATTGAAAACTGCCTGAAGGATGTATCTGGAAAGACTAAAATGCTTCACAAAGATCACAAGTTATCAAATAGTTCCATTAAAAAACGTCATACAAGTGATGATGGGGACTGTGCTTTTACAAGCAAGAATGAGAATAACTGCATCACCAATACAGATTCTTTTGTGTGCTGGGAGGAATTGGCAGAATTTAAAACTCCACTCTCAAGTGAAAACAGTAGTGTCATAGATGTGGAGTTGACTCCTCCAAGTAGTGTTACATCAAAGTTGGATTTTTTTGAAAATGACAGGAACTCAACTTCTTTTGAAAAAAGAGTTAAAGTAGATTTTGACTTTCTACCTGAGAAAGACAATAATAAGACCATTGGGAAAGCGAGATTTGAAACAACCAATCGAGTTGAAATAAACAATCAGTTTGAAAGGAATAGCTTAGTGGAGGAAGACGAATGTACATGTAAACAATTACAGGTTAACATTGCTTATTGTGAACCAACACTTCGTCAGTTGCAAATCCTTTGGAGACGAAATACACCTGTTAACAGTACATTTGAACTAAAGCGTCCAAGGCCAAAGTCAAGCCCGCAGAAGTTAGCCACAAAGCGAAAGCAATGGCTCAAAAAGGAAAAATTGAGAAAATTGCTGAAAGAAGAAAGATTACAAGAGAAGAAAAACATGTTAGCTCTCAGGCAAAAAAATATGCTTGAGAAAAGGCAGCTGAAGTTGGTTTTGGAGCAGAAGAAGGAGGCACTTAAGTTTAGAAATACGTTTGATAATGCATTAAACAGCATTAACAGGCGAATAATCAACCAAAACACATTCTGGAGAATGTTGCCTAAGCAGTAAAAGGATTTGCTTGAACGAAATTGCTAAGGAAATGGTAGCCTAACAAGGGTATATCACAGTTTGCGAAATGTTACATATGCTTGAATGGTTGATTAAGCTCTCCTTTTGGAAGAGAGTAAGTCCTTTTACAACTAAACTGTTTCAAAAAATCTAAAATTTGGTTAATGCAAAAGTTTGATGACAAAATTTAATTAATGGCAAAGAACATGCAAAGTTTAAAGAGTAGAGCCTGCAAAGTTAAAACAACACCAAAATTTAGTATCATACGAATATTATGTTCAACAGTCAGCCTTGTGTGGCCACTAATTTTGAGATGTAATTTCCAGCTTTGATGGTGGATTTTCATCTTTTCTGACCGGACTTTAGCTTCTCATTAAACTTTTTGTTGGTCGAAGGGTTTTGACATGTTGCATAATAGTGACATGCCAGTGGATAATGAAGACTAGTGCCTTGATTATGAAACACTGCAAGTGCATGTTTTTGATACATTGACTACTGTTGTGTATAAAAAAGTTAAACTTGATACAACAGTTATCAGATAATTTTTATTTTGGGTATGCACCTAATTTATATATTTTATTTTGACTCATTCAAGTTGAGTTTACTTATCAGTGGAAAACTCCAGCTAGTTAATGGGGTAACTCAACTGACTACTTATATTTCTTGTTGGATAATACAACTTTTAAAAGTAAGAGTTGTTCTTTGTTATGAGCTTATGAAGGATGAACATGTTTTTGTGAATGTAGCTATTAGTCAAGTTATGTTATATTATTTATTAATTTAACACAACTAAAGCCTTAGAAATAGATTTTCAAACCAACTTTTTCTGTAATGGTTACATTTTAACATGGCAAGAAGTTTAATTTGGTTGTTGGTTTGAAAACTTGTTTAACAGGAATAGGAGCAGAGTGATAGTCCAATTTAGCTGATGTAAAAACACTGGACGTCTGTGAGCTGTTGAATCATTGTAAATCGACTTAGTTTTAAACTTTGTTTCGAAAATACAGTGAAACGT
Organism: Phenganax marumi; assembly: GCA_025400095.1. Lineage (NCBI taxonomy): Eukaryota > Metazoa > Cnidaria > Anthozoa > Malacalcyonacea > Clavulariidae > Phenganax > Phenganax marumi. The sequence continues at coordinate 8,845 of JAODVM010195592.1, forward strand.
TTGTGTTCACTTGCATTAAAATATGTTGAACAGGAACTTTGACCTTTAAGGGTCCACAATGTAAGATAAACAAATACTATGAAACTGGTGTCTACATGCTTTACATTTATATTATGGTTGTCTCTAGAAATGTATTGTTTTAAAAATTTTGTATGAGTTTCCGAGAAATGATCCATTTATACGAGTTTCAGCCAAGCATTCAGCAAACTACAAACTTTGCCTAATGCTTTGCCTACTTCGCCGCCATCTTGAAAAGTGGTGGACTTTCGTTCAAGTATAAGATAAAGTAGCGTGGGTTTTACCAATAACCACATCATCCACATGGGGGCAAATTTTTTTTCTCCATAAGCTTAAAAGATTTATGTTTCCAATTCTGAGCTTTATTGACCTTGAGGCAAAACAAGACAAGTTTAATTATGGTTTACTGTGACTGGTAATATTATCAAGCATGAAGTTTTAGTTTGGAGTGCATTTATTGTATTTTGGAAGAGTAAAACTTTTGAAAGGATTTTGCTGCTACAAAATGGCGGATGATGATGAAGAAAGTGGATACAGATGGCTCAATCAGTATGAGAAGAGTTGGTGAGTTATTGTGAATGGTGCATGTTGAGACGAATGCAGTTTAATGGACATCTTGCGATGTTGACCATCTAAAAGACATAATATTACATTGTACCCGCAATCCCACCTTGCCCTAATCTGGTGTCCGCTAAACTGCGTTCTAGCTTGCATTTTACTCATTAAACTGTAACGGTCTCCTCTTTACAAGTAAAATCATCCAGGTTTAGAAGAAGTAAATTATTATGAAATACCATGTACTGAGGCACATTGCAGCAGAAGTTGGCAGTAAGTTAACTCCATGTGACCCGCGGCAGTTTCTCTCTGACGAGTAAACTTATCCAGCGTCAGATATTAAAATATTTATGTATGCACATGGTAACAAAATGGTTTTAAGCATAATGTAGCAACTATTGTATGATTTTGTTGGATTCCAGTTGTTCTTCAATCTTTTAATCCAGGGAGGCCATTCAAGAAGATGCTAAAGGGGGCTTGCAATTCGTTGATGAGGAATTCATTCAACGAGCTAAGAGGCGAAGGTAATAGAGGTGAAATATAAGCCAGTTGCCTTCATTAATTACGTAAGGTACTAATGATGATATGTCTTTTGCATCCATATTAAGTTCAGGGTTCTGCCGCAGTAACTTATAGTTTTCTAGATAGATTATTCATCTGTATTTGGAAACAAACAAACTATATTTTCCTATATTTCAGGCTTTTGGCACAACCTGGGAATGTTCGTCTTGGAATGGTTGGTGTTGAATTATTCTCCATGCAACGAGAAAAAATTCCTTGGTGTTTTAAATATTGTGAGCTATGTAGGTTGCAGCTATGACAAAATTGTTTCATTTCAGATGCGACATCTTTACATCATTCTTGATTTGTCAAAAGCAATGGACGAAGCAGACCTTAAGCCGTCTCGCTTGTTTTGTTCGTTGAAGGTGAATTCAAAAATATTACCTTGTAGGCTTAAGCATTTTCTCATTTGCAATATAATACCTTGAAGCCTCTTATTACTATTCTTCTTGTGAGAAGATACCAGTTCAAAGTTGAATAAAAACACAATACAGTAGTATTACAGTTGCAATCCCTATCCAGGGAAGCTTCATGTAAGCAGACACCAAAATGACCATCCTAAACAACATTGTAATATCATATTATCATAAACACAAAAATTGGAATCAATAAACTTCTGCTGTAGCAAATTTTTTATGTATGCCTTTGAGCATCTTGCTTGTTTTTATCAGTACAGCAAACTCAATATGCTACCAAAACTTTGTTGTTTTTTGAAATGCGTTATATGTCCCTCAATGTGAATTGGGTGAAAATTTAACCTTTTTTGTAGCAAAACTGGCACAAAATTTTGCAAAAAACGTGCATATTGCATTAAATTGGCGAAGAAAGCTTTCTATTTTAGCCTATAAAGACTAACCAAATTTTCTCCTGTTTTTATTTTCAGCTTTTGGAGAGTTTCATCGTTGAATATTTTGACCAAAATCCCATCTCACAGGTTCATTTCATCTGTAGAACATATCCTATTGTCTTCCGCTGAGTAGATAATACCTGTCCTGAGATATGTGGAATTCAAATGTGTGCACCCAAGGACGATCGTATTTTAGCCAGCTCACTCAGACGTAACAACATTTTCAGTTTTAAGTTCTTTTAATGTTTTCATGGTGATGAAATATCTAATGCAAGATTTTGTGGAAACACTATTTATTTATTTATGCAAAGCTTTCGGTCCGTTAGCCCGGACTGTCATCAGTTTTGCACTGATGCATAAATAAATTAAAGTGGTGTTTCCACGATATAATTGTTTTGACTCTACCTTTTAGTCAAAAGTAGTTGAAGATGACTGAGTGTGTTTATTTGATATTTTACAAGATTTTTATTGAAAATTTGGAATCAACTGACTATATTCACCATACTGTGTGTGTGGCCTACACCCATATAGTTCCATTTACTTCATGTTTAAAATTAACGCTATGGGGCCGGCTGTTTGAAAGGTGGACAGCACCATCCACTGAATAATGATTTTTTTTACCCTTCCTAAAATTTTCCAATGATTGTTTTAACATATATTTGTGACTGATATCGATAGATTTAAGTCTCTAGTATTTATATCAGTAACCAAAATGGAAGTTTTGGCATTTTTGTTCAATTTCATGAAGGTTGAAAAATTCACTGTCCAATAGATAGCGCTATCCAAATCTCGAACTACCGGCCTCTGGTTATTTCCTTATGAAGAAGCGAGAAATTTGACCTTCCATATTTTGAAATTATTTTCATATTTCTTAGCTTGGAGTTATTACAACAAAGAATAAAAGAGCTGAGAAACTAACAGAACTTAGTGGTAAATACAACATGCATCAATCTATTGACTGGCAATGCACGTCAATGTGTCTTTCTTCTATATTTTACTCTGTCTAACACCGGATGAGTTTACTTGTCGGGAGAAAACTTTTGCTAAGGGACTTTAACCTTTTAGACTAAATTTTAAAAAATTTTGAATTAGGAAAATCTTTTACCACAGCCTGAAGGAGTATCCTGAATTTATTAAAATTGCCAAGTTTAGTTGCAAAATGTTGTAAAATAAGGAAAATATAGTCGTGCAAAGTTGGCAAATGTTGTATATTATTCTATTACGTGCGAGAAATTAATACGCATTTTCTCGAACGGGGTATTAATTTCCCGCGCGTAATAGAAAAATATAAAAAATTTGCCCACTTTGCACGACTATACTTTCCACGACTATACTTTCCTTATTTTACTACATTTCGCAGCCAAACTTGACACTGTTTTACTAAATTCAGGATGCTCTTTTAGGCTGCGATAGAAAGATTTTCCTAATTCAAAATTCTTTAAAATGTGGTCTAACTTAAAGGTCCATTAATGCGTTAACTAAACTATCTGCAACTTTCTCTCACAAGTAAAGCAATCGACCAATGTGCCATTCTTCTAAACGAACGCCAGATGATTTTTTACTTCCAAGGGGAAAATCAACTTTCTTACTGGTTAATTTTTTAAATGTTTAAAAGATAATTTGGGCTTAGATATTAGAAAATAAAGAGTAATACTCCGACCTTATATTCACACCAGGGGCTTTTAAATTTTTGTGATAGCAGTAGTCTTGTAAATCATTTGCAAAGTTGCTGCAGCTAGTTAACTATTTTGGTCACGTTTATCTACAAGTATTCTCTGATCACCTACGTGTATAGGTAACCCACGAATTCACACATCTGCTCTTGCTCAAAAAGAAAAACCAAACATTTGTCAAGGTGAACCTTCACTACAGAATGCTTTGGAGACAGCGAAGAAATCATTGAGGTATGTACAGCTGGCAAAGCCTGAGATAAAATCGCCGATCGGCGATTTTCCGACTAAATGCCAGTTTTTCCCATCAAATGTTGTAATGATGGGACATTTTGTCCGGACAAATTTTGAGAAAAAGAAAACCGTTTTTTTTAAATGATCGGGTCAGCACGAAGCATTGTGAGGATCTACTGTATTCTCTCTATCTAGCCCCCCCCCTTATGAGGAGGAAATTTATTAAGCCCCCCTCTTAAAACTTGCTGTTGTGCTGATGGGTATTTTGTTTTTTTTATAATACTATGATTGTAATACCCTACATTTTGCAGAAAATTATCTAAGATTTTATGGGTAGCTAAATAAGCCCCCCTCAAAAGGGTCTGAAAAGAATAAGCCCCCGGGGGGCTTAATATAGAGAATACGGTACTTTAGGCCTATATAAATTATTGTGATGAAAAGAAACGAAACTAAAAAATTCCGGACAAAATTTGAAAAGTTCTGGTCAATTCTCACTTTGCTCAGAAGATTTGCCGGACGAGTTTTAAAACTATTTCAGGGTCTGACTGCCTGGCATACCTTTGAGTACAAGTGCTGACGCAAGTGTTTGCGTCAATGAAAGTGGATATTTATTTGCGAGCGTCCTGGTTTCTGATGAATATTTGTTAGAGGGTACACCACGTATATATTTTCGGTCCGTTAACTCCTGACCTTCATCAGTGCAACTAACTTGAAAGGATTCATGCGTCCTTTTCATATCACAATTAAAGCTTAAACATTCATATTGTTTCTTTCGCCATGCAAAACTACAAGAATCTTATCCTGGTTTTTTGTCATGTATGTAGACATCTCCCTGGTCATGCTAGTCGCGAGATTCTCGTTGTGTCTGGCAGTCTCACTACTTGTGACCCCGGTGACATTATGGAGACTTTTGAGGTACTGACACAGATGAGAGACTAACAGGTGTCCGACCTAGTCTTCGAGCCACTGATTTTGGCGTAAGCGGCCGCCATTAACCTGGCAAGTGCCCTAAACAGAGAC
>JAODVM010195703.1:0-13742 GCA_025400095.1 Phenganax marumi
GTGTTACAATTGTTTATTAGCGAATTTTAAAAAAATCGAAACCTAAGTTTTGAACTTCCCTTCTTCAAAAATCCCAACAAAATCCCGAGGTTGACTTTTTGAAAAAATTATCCCAAAAAAATCCCCACTGCTTCAAAAAATCCCGAGATCTCGGGATAAAATCCCGGACTTGGCAACACTGACTATATTGTTTCTTTTCATCTTTTTCTGCTACATGCGGAATGACGACTGTCACGCTGATTTCTAACAGTTAGTGACGTCATCTGTGGACAAACATGTGAGGTGGTGGCGCTATAGTACTTTTCAATAGTGACGAAGTGATATATGCACACTAACGTATAAAATCACTACGCAGAGAAGTTAGAGTGTTCATATGGTGTAAAACTCTTTTCGCTTCTTTGCTAGAATGTGACACTCCTGTAGAACTCGGGTTTTTGGTGGATCGCTCCGGTAGCATCAGCAAACCAAACTTTGATAAAGTAAAATCATTCATCTTGAACGTTGTTGCTGGATTCGATGTTTCAAGAAAGGGCACTCATATAGGAATAATCTCCTACAGTTCTGATGCAAAGACCGTTCTCAGCTTCGATCAGTTTGATGACCCTAAATTTGATTATGAACAACTGAATCAGACCATCAGAGATGCTCTTGCTCATCCGGAGGGAGGATTCACAAGGATTGATCTTGCCTTGAAGAAAGCTGACGAGGAATTGTTCTCAGATGTCACAAAATATAGATCTTATGTTCCAAAGGCGAGCATCTGTATACCAATTGATTGGTTAAATGTATTGTACGACGTATAATTTCATCTGCTTACATTTGATAAAGATTTAACCGAAAGATATTTTGGGAATGTTCTCAGTTCTGCTGTCTTCTTGCTTATCATTTCATTTTTTTTTAGATTCTATTAATCTTAACTGATGGCCAACAAACGAGAGGCGAAGGCATGGAAATTGATCTTTCTGCAGCGACCAAAAAACTGAGCGCTAAAGGTATCGAGGTGTTTGTTCTGGGTGTGGGAGAGGCAGTGAATATTCCTGAGATGCTGGAAATTGCAGCCGATAAAGAAGAAAATCTGTACTTGGCAGAAAATTTTGACGAGTTAGGACAAGTTGTCGAGGGTTTAGTCAGCTCGTTCTGTACAGGTAATTTACCTATAACTATGCTACTTGCCATAGCTAAGCTAAAAGCAATTTACCAGTAATAATTTTCCATAGAGCCCAGTGAAATGCATGAGCCAGTTTCGGGGCGTACTTGGTTTAATATTTTAGGGAAGGAAATTTACTGCGTAGAAAACTGGTGACGTTATACAGCTGTATAATTTATGTTTTTATCATAGTATACCAATAGGTGAAAATCTTTGATTTTGTTTTCCAGCATGCAGGAGAAACGTGGATATCGCCTTTCTTATTCCAACCGTTTCGGACTCGCTAAAAGACATAAAAACGATCGTAAACGCTATGTTGCTATCGTTTGCTATCAAGAAGTATGGAGGAGTGCATGTTGGGTTCTTAACTTGTACAGATCAAGGCGAAGTCGTGCAAAGACTGCACGACACCTACATAAAGACAGAGATGCAGGAAGTTTTAAAGTCCTTGCAGGTCAAACAAAGTAGTTTTGTTTTGCATAGATGCCTAAAGGCAGCAAGCACTAGCATGTTTGATGTCACTGGAGGAGTGAGGAATTCAGTTGTTAAATATTTAATAGTTTTTGATGATGGAGGTTCAACGTTTAATCAAGTAGCAATAGATAATGCCATCTCAACTCTGAGAAGTCAAGGTGTAACAGTCATTGGGATGTCAGTTGGTAATGATCCCGCGGCCGTTACGAAGATGAGAACTATAAGTCAGGAACCACTGAGTGTTTGGTTCAAACAAATACGCGCAAGAGAGGTTCAAAATGCCGGATTTTTTGCCCGAGCAGTGTCCGAAGTTATTTGTAAAGGTAAGATTGACTAAAATATCCTTTTACTGTAGCGCAAGAAAAACTGTTAGAACAAAACTGGTTCCAGTTATGGATGCACTGGGAATGTAAAAACGTAACTAACTGCGGCCGTACGGCATGTGACTACTCTGCACATTTTCTTTACCGAATTTAAGAGAAGCCAGGGAAATGTCCATATTTTGATGAATCGGAATCTTGCAAAGACGTGTATGATGACGAGTGTTCAGTGGACTCAGACCGAGCTAGCCCTTGTCAGGAGGATGATATTTGTTGTGAAAGTCCATGTGGAAGGAAATGTGTTTCACCCTTGCCAGGTTTATGTATTTCTTTACTCGCGTGTCTGCAGTTCATGCAATATTCAAATTTGTCGCGAACTTACTTCTCCTCGTTGTTTCAGATTGTTTTAACCCTGCTGAAATAGCGCTGTTGGTGGATTCATCGGGCACACCCGGAGACAAATATAAGGAAGATACATTGGGAAAGTTTAAGAGGTTTTCAAAAGAGCTACTACATGGTTTCAGTATCACCGAAAGTGGAGCACGAGTCGCGGTGGTTTCGTACAGCGACGAGGCGAAGATCCACACTGACTTAAGAAATGGACGATCTTTTAGAATAACTGAAAAAAATATTAATGATATAAAGTTGTCCAATAAACCAGACAGAAATCTAGAAGAAGCGTTGAGATACACCGAGGAACATATTTTCAGTCTAAAAGGTGGACTTCGAAAGGTAATGCAGTATTTTGCGCAATATTGCGTTCTGCTGTAGTCGTTGTTCTACGCAGTGCTATTTTACAGGTTGGCAGACGCGTTCTTGTCGTTCTTTCATCTGGGCAGCCAACAAGTACAGAGAATAGTCTTTCAAGTGCTGCCCGACGTTTGACTGATCAGCAAGTTGAGATATGGGCAGTGCATGCTGGCAGGGATCCTTCAAGTTATTTAACTGAAATTGTTTCGCAGTCTTCACATCTTTCGTCATCGCTTGACGACGATCTCAATACAGATTTTCAGAATAATTTTGTCATGAGTGTTTGCTCAAGTAAGTGGCTACACGCAGTTCTGTGTTTAGGCCTTTTATGTTGAGTTCAAAATGATCGCTTTTGCTTGAACAGGCGACATAACGTCCATTCGCATATTTTATGTTCTGCAGCCAAAGAAGGGGTTTGTCGCAGTCCAGTGTGTTCGTCGGATGGCAGAGATCAGTGCAGTCAGGATTATGTTTGTCCTGGACAAGAGAAATGTTGTCCTGGGGCATGTAGCGGTTGTGTTGAAACAAAAACCGGTATGCCAAAGACGTTGCGAAATATATGTCCCTTTTTAGACGACGCAGCGTTCCCATAAAAATTTCAGTATTCGATGCTAGATATAATAAAACGCTAGTTCGGATAGACTTTCTTTAAACGTTGAATGCATGGATAAGATATTTCGCATCGATTTCGACGGAACAAATTCAACGCGTCTTTAATGTATTTTTTATCTCTCATAACCACATACATCTTTTCATTAGACTGCAGATACCCAATGGATTTGGCGTTTATCGTGCAGAATTCCTTGAGAAAAAGTGATTTCGAAAAAGCGAAGAATTTTCTGAAAAGCGTCATGGATGCTTTGGAAATTGGTCGAACTCAAACATACGTTGGTGTAATTACTTTCAACAAAGATGCGAAAATAGAGCTTGAGTTCTCTTCTAGTCTTAGTAAGAAAAGTTTTTTTAAAGTAATTAGAGCAGTTTAGTTAGAGCAGTCGAATGCCGGTCTAGTACGGACATCAAAAGAATTAACTGAAACGTCTGCGTTAGAGAGATATCTATCATAAGAGAAGTGATCTGCACTAGAAAGGTGTCCCCTTTGGAGAGGTGTCCGTACCGCACCAAGAGGTTTGACTGTAGTTTATAGCAACAACGTTTGTATAACTGCAATTGCTTACGGCTGTTCTAATTTTATGCATGTACATTATTGTTACTTGAATCCACCACAACAAAGATAGCAGCATGCTGATTTTACTAGAAAATATTTCTTTGTTGCAAGTTTAGGCAAGTTATTTTTTCCAATTTTAGTTAGTGATGCAAAGAAGAAAAGACAATTGTTGTTCGACGCCATTGATAAGTTAAGTGCGTCTCGTGATCTTACAACTAACGGAGCGGCAGAAGCCTTTGAACTGGCCAAAACTCGTTTATTTACAAGAGAGGCAGGGTCACATCCAAATGAAATCAGGGTAAGTTAGATTTTCTTTCTGTGTGAAAGAAAGTCAACATCTTTCCGGTGGTTGTTAGTCATGGCTGTTTTGATCATGTTGAAAAATAAACTATAAGAGATATCGTTAGTATACAACCTACGAGCTCAAAGAGTTGAGCTTCAGGGGCCGGTTGTTCAAAGCTGGGTTAGCTTAACCCCGGGTTAGTGTAATACTTTAACCACATTTTGAAACTCGTTCAAGAAAAAGTTTTGAAAAGTTTTTTGCTCAAAATGTTTCCCTTAATGAATAGTTTAATCCCTCAAAGTTTCAAAAAATAAATAGTGCTTCAAGACCGGGATATAAAATATTGGGTTAAATTTAAACCTAGATTAACTGCTTATCCACCTTTGAACAACCGGCCCCAGACGAATTTACTTGTCAAGGACTTTTACCATCTCATCAGCAAACAAATTAAAATATATGCTATCTTCCTCGCTAACATGTGGAAAGGAATAGTGTCTAAAATTGGACGAAGTAGTGGTTAATTACCTCTGAAAATGGCTTTAATTTCCTATCGTCAGGAAGCAAGTTCACAAGCCACAAATCTTTCAATGTATCTAAAAAGAGTGAACATGCGTTATCAACTAAGAACTTGAGTAAATTACTTGCATTAAGACAGGCTAAAAAACAGAATATTTTCTTGGGTTATTTACCAATGGCCATCAGGCACTCTCTTCGTCCTTTCTTATTAGCCATATTAAGCAGCACATCCAGTTGTTTAAGGTGATGTAATGGAGAATCCTAGATGTGAATAGAACACAGTCATTCATTTTGGCAGTAAATGCAATTGCAATCAATCAACTTCTTCTCAGCTGGGGCTTCAGTGGCGCAATCGCTAGGATATGCGCTTTTCACCACTGATGTTGCAGGTTCGATCCTCAGCTTTTCACGGCCGTATTTTCCTTATTTTACAACATTTCCCAACCAAACTTGCCAGTTTTACTAAATTCAGGATGCTCTTTTAGGCTGTGGTAAAAGATTTTCCTAGTTCAAAATTTTTTGAAATTTTGTCTATAAGGTTATAAAGGTCCATTGAAAATTTCCATGTTCTATGTTTTTGCATATCGCTGTCTTCCAACGCTAAAAGTTTCTCAGTCAACTCCCAGCCGAATTCTATTATCATTTAATCCATGATTTGTCCTACAAAACGTTTGGCGCGTACCTATACTTTGTTTGTACATTTTAACCTTTAGACATACAACCAAAAACTGTGTGAGGCTAAAAGAGGTAATGACTTCTTTCATGAATTAATTAATAAGTCATGTTAAATAATAGTTTGTTTAGTATTTTACATGTTACTTTGTGCCACGCATTTTGTATTTTTATTAATCCCACCATTGCCGTTATGTTGTTCAATTCACTCTCAATGAGCACTTTCTATTTTGCAGTAGCACTCGATCTAATGTCCGAAGATTACTCATCAAACTCTCCTGCCCTGTCAGCTGGAACCCGTGAGTATCGTGCGTAGCTATAGCTGCACTGAACGGCATTCTACGCGGCTACAGTCTACACTTTACTTCATCGTTTTACCACACTATAAAAACGGACAGTGGTGCTCGGCCCAGTTTAATTTAGAGTTGCAACGTGTCCTCGTATTTTAATGCAAATATATGCAGTTTACTGGCTGCCACCAGCCAGTTCGGCGTGCTTATTGGCCAGAACATGCAGTTTACCAGCTGCGAAACATGCGTCATGAGATATGCGCGAGAACAAAAACTTCAAAGATTGAGACGTATAAGGGCTGGTTTCCATATAGTCGTAAGTGTAGTAAGCGAAGAGTCACGATATCTCTCAACGGCCAATTTCTATCTTCTAAGCAGTAAATCTCATAGAAAACATACACACCATCTATTAACAATTGCTTTCCTAATAATTAGTTGGAAACTATAGTTGTTCGTCTGTTTAGGAAAATCGTGACCCTATCTTTACGACGATTACGATGAAGCCAGCCTTAAGTGGCACTACAGTCCTTCTAATACTCTGATTTTACTTAGCTGTTGCCAGTTTTTCAACAGAACAATCATTTGATGCTTCGGAAATATTATCGTCGGAGTCGGAGGAGTTTTCAACAAAATTAAGAGAATGGCTGCCAACGCGGACATCTGGGGAATGGACTGTTTGTTGGCGAGCTACAACACACGGCTGGAACTTTTCAATTTTCTACAACAGGTGTGCTGACAAAATGCCAACTTTAATTATTGTTGAAGGACAAAACAAGAACTACGTATTAGGAGGATTTGCCACCAAGCCATGGGCTCAATCAGTATTACTACATACTCAATCAGGTTTGTCATTTTTATTACATCATTTATAGATAATATTAGCTGTAATGTCAAAAAGTCGCAATGAGCTTCCTGCTCGCGGGCATAAAAGCGACCTCGTTTCGACTTTTTGATCACTCCTGAGGAAGGCCTTCATTGGAGTGCCGAAGTGTTGAGTTGTGGGTTGGAATTTCTTGCTAAGTTACATTTATTTTAACTTATCAGAGTAGCGAAAAAATAGGACTATTTTGTTGACGTTTTACAGATTCTCAGACATCTGCCAAAGGGTCGTTCATATTTTCACTCCGTGATCATGACTACACCTCACCTTTCAAAGCTCCGTTGAAGGATGAAAATGATCAACATGCAATTGGGATTTCACGAAATGGTGGCAAACTACAGTTTGGTCGAGGAGACTTGGTTATTTACCTCGACGCTTCTCGGAAAGCAGACTCTTATTCAAAGCTTGGCTCTACCTACCAACCTCCATCTGATTATACTTCTGAACATCGCTCCTTCTCTCCAGCAGAAATTGAAGTACTTTATACTTGATACTAAATAATGCTTGCCGCAACGCACAAGAACTGAACGGTATGTAGACCACCAAAAGAAATGCACGTGATGGCACAAAACAAACACGGGACGAGTCTAAAGTTAATCAAAGCTGCTACACTAGTAGAAGTCAAAACATGAAAGAATTATTGACTAAGAGTTCAACACAAATACAATGTTTTCATTGAAGCAGTGATTTTGTCGCGGTGACGAAATAAAATATAGCATAAGTTCTTTGAATGTTTTCATGGTGATAAATATCTAATACAAGGTTTTGTGGAAACACCATGTAAATTATTTATGCACGTAAATTTATATATTTATTTATTTAAGGCTTTGCACTGATGACGGTCCGGCCAGTTCGGGCTTACGGACCGAAAGCTTTGCATAAATAAATTTACGTGGTGTTTCCATTAAACCTTGTGTAAGCTCTGTCATGTGATTGGTTCCAAATATATTTCTAGCCAATCAGCTTGGTAGATTTATTTCCCGCACGGAAAATTCCGCCTAGTGGAAAACCGGCTCAATGCGATATGCGCGAGGAGAAGAACTTTAAAAATTCCGACGTAGGCGTCCACGTAAGTGGACTACTGTCCCTCTTTACACTGTGATGTAACTCTCCACGAGCGGCTACGAAGCCTGTTCAGCTTGAACGGTGGATAGCCATAGCTTGAAAACACTTCCTCATATCTTGTGAATCTTTCAAATCAGGTCTTACCTGTTAAACCTATAGTTATATATACATAATCATTGTATTCAGCTAAAGAACGTTCAGTTTGCTTGCACGAGAAATATGTAATTGTGATTTTTATTTTGAGCTTATCCACCTTTCAACTGCCCGTTTTCAAGTTAAACGCGGGCTTCGTACAGTCGGGCCGGTTTACAATAGTTGCGTGATGTTAATTCAGTTTGAGGTAATTAACCAGATGAATTATTAATGTTAATGAGCAACTCAATTATTTTTAAGAAAGAAACACATTTTATGAACAGATAATTTGGTCCAAAGAAGAGATCGTTTCGTATTGACGCTATGTTTTATTTTGTACTGGGCGCACTTCGTGCACATTTTGCGGTTTTGTGGCTGCTGTATGTTTTCGAATACGTGGTGGCGATGAATTTCTGTTTCGATGCCAACAGGGAAGGTAAAAAGCTTAGGAGGATATTCTGAAATTCCTTAGCAGGTTGCTTTTACGTTTGACGGGACTGTAGACCCATATGTAGACGAGACATTTTTCCTTTACAAGGTCCTTCACGAGCAATTCACTTGCTCCTACCTACGACAAACAAGCTTTTCTTGATAAGGTTCTTGACGACTTCACATACTCTTGTGTTCTAAAAGTAAGTAAGTTCCCTTGGCGACCGTATGCATATACGCAAGGTACCTTGCTGAAAAGCTGGAGTGAAGGACTTTTGAATAAGGCTCCTCGAAAACACTTGTCAAATTTCGTGAGGGAAGAATATTTGCACTTCTGCGCTGGGGGTTATTTACACTGATACTTAACACTTCGCTTGGTCAACGACATAAATGTTAGAGACTTTAATCTATCTATATCAGCCGTACTTCTATTCTACAACGATCAGTAAAGTTTTTTGAAAGCTGCAAAACGGATCACTATCATGACAAGTTTTGTTGCCGGTTTTGAAGCTGTGCATATTAAATTTTTGGCGTTGCTTGCACAAAAAAACCACAAGAAAGTCTACAGCATCTTTTAATAAAAAAATGTCAGAAATCTGAATATATTTATTCACAGGTCAACGACTAAATTCCTCTTATATTCTACAACATCTCCACGTCAAGACAGGATATGAATGTATTCTGACGTGTGTGCTTCGAGATAAATGTTGTAGATCTGTGAACTACAGAAAAAATGGTATTTGTGATGAAAAGAAGAACTGCGAATTACTTCATGTTACAACTGTTGAAAAGCGTGATATGTTAATACAGAATCCTAGCTATGATCATTATATTCTACAACAGCCCGTAAGAGTAAGTGTCATTGCAGTCCATGAAATTTGATTTTTTTTCACGAGTAAAAAGTAACAACTTCTTTTCAGAGTTATGTGAGCATAAAATGTAAAGTTAACTAAACCAAGCTAAAAGGCACCCAAAGATTGTACACCTCTGCCAATGTTTTCTTTGACTTGTATTTTAGAAATGCATGTTGCATTTGAATAGTAGTAAACTGATGTCAGTGAAAACTTCCATGCTCTATATTTTTGCATATCGCTGTCTTCCAATGCTAAAAGTTTCTCAACCAGCTCCTAGCCGAATTCTATCATCATTTAATCCATAATTTGTCCAAAAAAATGTTTGGCGCGTACGTATACTATGTTTGTATATTTTAACCTTTAGGAGTACAACCAAACACTGTGTGAGGCTAAAAGAGGTAACGACTTCTTTCATGAATTAATTAATAAGTTATGTTAAATAATAGTTTGTTAAGTATTTTATAAATTATGTTACTTTATGCCACGCATTTTGTCTTTTTATTAATCCCACCATTGCCGTTATGTTGTTCAATGCGCTCTCAATGAGCACTTTCTATTTTGCCGTAGCACTCGATCTAACGTCGGAAGATTTACTCATCAGGTTTAAATTTGAAACTCTCTTGCCCTGTCAGCTGCAACCCGTGAGTATCGTGCATAGGAGCACTGAACGGCATTCTACACGGCTACAGACAGTCTACACTTTACTTTGTCTTTTTATACCACGGTATAACAACGGGCAGCGGTGCCCAGTTCAAGGCCCAGACACACCGGACGCGATTTGGCAAAGCGACGCGATTTTTCAAATTTTGAAAGCGAATAAATCGATCCATCGCAGAAAATTTTAAAAGACATATAGACTTAAACAACTAAAAATATTTTATCGCCTTTGAATATCTGGAGAATCTCAACTAGGACCAAAGTTACCAGTCAATGAAAATGGAAAAATCGCGTCGCGTTCCAGAATCGCATCCGCCATCCGGTGTGTCAGGACCTTAGAGTTGCAACGTGTCCTCGTATTTTTATGCAAATATATGCAGTTTACTGGCTGCAAAACATGCGTCATGATATTACCTGCGCGAGAACCAAAACTTCAAAGATTGAGACGTAAGGGCTGGTTTCCATATAGTCGTAAGTGTAGTAAGCGAAGAGTCACGATATCTCTCAAGCCAATTTCTATCTCCTAAGCAGTAAATCTCATAGAAAACATACACACCATCTATTAACAATTGCTTTCCCAATAATTAGTTGGAAACTATAGTTGTTCGTCTGTTTAGGAAAATCGTGACCCTATCTTTACGACGATTACGATGAAGCCAGCCTAAGCAGCACTACTGTCCTTCTAATACTCTGATTTTACTTCGCTGTTGCTAATTTTTGTACAGAACAATCATTTAATGCTTCGAAAATATTATCGTCGGAGCCGGTGGAGTTATCAACAGAATTAAGAGAATGGCTGCCAACGACTGGCGACTGGACTGTTTGTTGGCGAGCTACAACAGACGGCTGGAGTTCTTCAAGTTTCTACGACAGATGTGCTCACAAAATGCCAACTTTAACTATTGTCAAAGTTGAAAGACAAACCAAGAACTACGTATTTGGAGGATTTGCCACCAAGCCATGGGCTCCATTAGAATTTACTCAGGGTTTGTCATTTTTATTATATCATTTATAGATCATATATAGTCGTAACGTCAAAAAGTCGCAATGAGCTTCCTGCTCGCGGGCATAAAAGCGACCTCGTTTCGACTTTTTGAACACTCCCGAGGCCTTCCTCGGGAGCGCCGAAGTGTTGAGTTGTCAGCAGCAATTTCTTGCTAAGTTACGTTTATTTTAGCTAATGAGCACTGTTTTGTTGACGTTTTACAGGTACTCATACATCCGCCAAAGGCTCGTTCATATTTTCACTCCGTAATGATAACGACATCTCACCTTTCAAAGCCCCGTTGAAAAATGAATATGACCGACATGCAATTTGGATTTCAACATCTCGTGACAAAATATATTTTGGTTTTTTTGACTTGGTTATTTACCTTAAAGATCATTCGAAAGACAAATGTTATTCAAAACTTGGTTCTAGATACCAACGTCCATCTGATTATACAGAAACAGATGCTCTGCTTGCAGGAACCAACTACTTCTCTGCAGCAGAAATTGAAGTATTTATAGTAGACAATAAATAATGCTTCAATGCCGCAGCGCACAAGAACGCTATGTAGACCACCAAAAGAAACCGTACATGTGATTACACAAAACAAACAAACACGGGACAAGTCTAAAGTCAAAGCTGCTAGTAATAGAAGTCAAAGCATGAAAAAGTTATAGACTAACAGTTCAACACAAATATAATGTTGTAAATGAATTGTTGATTTTGTCGTGGCGACGAAATAAAAAACAGCATAAATGAACGTGCCGTTCATATTCGATTAAAGATTCCAAGTTTGTTTTAATATAGAGCTTGTGCTTGCGTCTTTCGCGGATTTATATGTTTCAAAAAAATGAACCGACGCCCCCTAAAAGTGAAAGAATGTCAGTATTTGAGCAACAACAAAAACAACTGTTTATCCTCTTTTTCTGCAAACTATCGTAAATCCAAAAAAAACCCAGTTCCATTTTACCCAATGAACTCTACCTACAACTATATACTTTTTACGGCCATAACCGGAATGAGTCTGTGGATTGAGATCCCACCTCGTACAATTAAATTATGTTTTCTTAACTTTGTGTTCATATGAAAACCGGACTGGCCTTAGTAAGATAGAATAAAAATAGAATTTTTGTGACCATAGAACTTACGAGACCCATTCATTGTAGATTCAGCCATCTGATCGTCTAGGCCTACTTGTTATTTGTCAATAGAGCGCGCTGGCTTGATTGAAGTAGAGACCTCAAGGAGAGTGCAAAGTTTCTAAGATCTTTGCAACAGTTTATCCGCTACACTCTGTTAAAAATCCCGGCTTTTGAGTAAAACAACAACAATAATAATGTTTAATAACACATCATCGCATAAAAATGAATTACAATGTGTTCTACTCCCATTCCTCAAACTTCAATATTTATAAACGGCATTCTTGGATCACTGTCTGAATTGGTTTCACTGTCGCAAATTTCTAGTTTTTTTTGTTTTTCCCTTCCTGTCATGAAGATGGCTTTTTCTCGAGTTTTGTTTTAACTTATCCAGTAGTTTTGCTCAGTGTTCAAGACAACTTTTGCCAAATTACTCTTATTCCAGAAGCCCGTTAAATTATTTCACTAGCGACAGTGTAAATGTCGATTCAACTGACGTTGTAGACTACAAAATAATGCATTTTTAATGCGAAACGATGCCATTTTTTACGAAATGGCCAACTTTCCCCCTATCCAGGTCGACGGCGCGTTGGGGAGACTGGGACACTGGGAATGACGTCCACATAGGAGGCTGCTCCATTTACTGTGCGGTGTCAAGCGAAATTTCTGACCTCGCGTGATGAGTCATAAATTTCGCGAGTGTAAGCGCGAAATTAATGACTCTTGCGAAATATCTGACTTGATCGAAACAAATAAAGATTTGGCGTTTTATATCATTTTATCGTATCCACTCTGATATCGCTAAGATTAAATGGCCATATAACTGTTTGGAAATAAAAAATATCGCAGTTTTTTTAGCATTTTCAAGCTGGATTAAGGATTCAAGGTAGCTGCGTGAAAAGGCCATGTTTAACTGAAACTTGGTGAATATTAAATTACTAGGCTGTATATTTTGCATTCGAGACTTCAACTTCATCTGTTTAAGTTCAGTATTTTTAATGTATTTAACTTCAATAGCCATACGCATTTATTATCACTCATGAAGGCACCATATACTGACTCGCTATATAAACAAGGCATAGACTGAAAGAAATAGATTTTGCTTCCAAGCTTTGATTCAGGCTTTGTCGATGGATCACCAAGACAGTCAGTAACATTTTCAGTAGGAAATTTTGCCATTTTCAGATTGAAAAATCTTGTTTACCTTCCTTGTGCTCACACGTGTCGTCGCGAGTTGAGGAGTTGCGAAATTTCTGAGCGGAAGTCAATCAAGGCGCATCTCTGCACATGAGCAGAACAACGAAAGTCAGAAATTTCGCTTGACATCTGGATCAAATTCACAGACTCTATTCTAGCTACATGATTGCATTGACACAGTCAAGCATGTTTGAAGCTAGTCCTCACTGGGTTACACAATGAGATTGAGCCTTCCTCATCGATACAAAGACCAATAACTCATTCTCTAAACCTTACTCATAAGCATTTTCCGCAATCTTGCATTTCAGAGACTGCATTGACAAAACAATGAAAGTGTATTCATCAGGAACGCAATTTGATCCCGCATCAGAGCTAGTAGTGGGCAAAATACAAGAATCAACGGATCCTTTTGCTGCGCATTTACGTTGAATTTGATCTCAACCAAGTTTACCACCAACAGCTTCTCAGTCGGCGCCATTTGAAGTAGCTATATCAGTGACTTGCGGCTTGCCCGATCCGGTCGGTAGACTGACACATAAATCGTTCCAGTTTAGAAATTCAAAACAGTGTCGAACTGAAATTTTGGTAAAGTAGTCAAAGCAAACTCATGCTTCACTGTGTCGATGCAGGACTTAAGCCCGGCGCAAACTAGCGCTATCAGCTGTGCTAAATGTCACTTGTGGCGCTTTGCCGTACGCTATTTGCGCAAGTGTGCGGTGCCGTTTTCTGTGATTTTGGCACGCGTGCCAATGGCGCTCAATATTCAACATGTTGAATAATT
>JAODVM010195814.1:0-13740 GCA_025400095.1 Phenganax marumi
GGACAAACCGACGCAAATCGAGATTTTGACTATACATAGGTCGAGAAAAAGACTGGGGCGAGTGAACTCTGGGGAAACGACGCAATCCGAAACCCAGATGTCAAGATTAGTGTGCTGCCTCGCTCACGCTCGGCAGCAACAAGGTTTTGTGGAAGTGGTGTTACGTGGTGTTTCCACAAAACCTTGCATATATAGTGTTTTTAAGTTCTTAATTTTTT
This sequence comes from Phenganax marumi, assembly GCA_025400095.1. Classification (NCBI taxonomy): domain Eukaryota; kingdom Metazoa; phylum Cnidaria; class Anthozoa; order Malacalcyonacea; family Clavulariidae; genus Phenganax; species Phenganax marumi. Next base: position 219 of record JAODVM010195814.1, read on the forward strand.
CTGTATCATAATCTTATTGAGTGTTTAAACAGTTCTTTTCAGAAATAGGTAATCTAACCATTCACAATGGTTAACATGTTTCTTCCTGCAATAACAATTAGGGTATTGGTGACATTACGAACGAGACGGAAAATTATGTGTGACTGATCCGTTCACGGCAAACAGCACATCATTTGCCGAAAACAATTCAGAAGTTTTGATTGGTTAACAGATATCAGCAGATTTCGCTCTCACTGCTAAAATATGGACATGAGCCTCACACAAACAAGCAAGTTTTCCTTCACAAGTTTTCCCTGACGAGTTTCTATTGCTCGAGTCGAAAATTGACAAATCTTTCCTTGTCAATGAGTGTTTTCAAAAGCTGGTCAGGAAAGCTTTTTAGCGAGGCACCTCGCGTATGTCTAAGACTCTCAAAGATAAACGTTTTTGTCGTACACAAAGGCAAGTGAAGTGGTGAAGGAGTTGTCAAGAAAAATTGCTCGTCTACACGGGGCTAATCGCGTAAAACGTCCTTTCAGCGGACGTTTTGCAAGTTACATTGATTTCATGGGCCGACAGTTATAGCTTCGCTGAGCATGCAGCGTATTGAGTTGAAAAGACAACATTCAAATGTATCCACGTTCACTTACCTTTCTCGTAGCGGACAAAGTAGCGATATTACTGAGCACCACATATTGAACTTCCCTGAAAAAAACAAGAAAAATGTAAAGATTGTTATACGGAAAAGAAAGCAATGCATTGCGAAGCATGACAATTCAGGCATTTTACGCTCTCGCAGATGAAACAGTTCGGCCTATACTGTAAATGATGGAGGGGTGCAAGGAGAAGATTTATTGAGGAAGTACAACTGTCAGGAAACCCTCAAATCATGGGAGACAAAAACACCGACATGAAACATTAAGTCTCTTCCTGCAACTAATTTTACCGCTGATCCCTAACCTATTTTTAACAGGCGCTTAAAAACTCATTAATAATTCAAGAACGATTTCAAAAGTAATATGTTTAATCAGTGTCAATCGTTGTTATTTACTACCTCCATACTAGTCAAAGGTTTGGTTTAAATTGTGAATTTTTTACGCAAATACGCGCCTAAGTTATGCATTTTTCCATCTCGTATTTTTCAGAGAAATTTTAAAATCTACGGATGAGATTTCAAACAAGGTAGCAACAACCTCAAGTTTAATGAGACACGCGAAATTTGATTATACTTCCTTTTTAGGAACACAAAATTAGTCAATTCAATTATTTTGTCACCCAAAAATGGTGGAGTTGAGGACTGGTTACATAGCGTGACAAAGGCTAAGTTCGCTTATGCACTTGATGTTACAGTTCTTTGCGCTTTATGCGTTTGTTTTTAACACTGTTAAGATGTTAACTGCAACGAGCTTGGCTGCAATCCTATAACACGAACCCCAGAAAAGGAGCTACTACATACAAAACTAGTTAAAATAGTGTTGAGTTCTTGATACTACCAGTCATAATTCGTCTCTCACGAAAATTTGACGCTATTTTTAAAAAAAGGTATATGTGGCAGAGGCTCCACTAAGATTGCCTTTCGCCATCGTGCCCTACGCGTTTGCCCAAGTGTAGGGAACCTCTGAGTAAAATAAACGACTGCATTCCTCAGACGAAAACCTAGGCAACTGCAGAAGAGAGTGGGATTGCAGTATTATTGACAGAAGATTACGCTGTGTTAGGTTTGATTTGCAAAAATCTGATCTTAAACGGCGCTTTCGTTACCTGTGGCCTTTAAGCAGTCTGACTAAAGCTCGAGTGACGACATGAACTTCATTCGCAGGCGCACAATGATGATACAATCTTGCTACTGCCATGACCACCTGAGACAGAAAAATGAATGATAGATCATACATATAGATTTAAAAGGCAGTACGCATGAATGAGGATTAAAATCTGACAACAGCTGAGATAACGAGTAATCCACATGTTTTGAAATAACGAACCGCTGGTCAAATTTTCATTTACACACTTTGAAACGCTGTTTCATACAATGGAAATAAACAGCTTTGCGAATAAGATGAAGTCACAAGAAGGACAAACGTTTTCCTTTGCACAATGATAGTTAATATGTGGAACCATCAGAATTTCATGTTTGAATGCGTGGCTGAAAGTATCTTGTACGCTTGCCATTTCATAGATTTACTTAATTGAAGTATAAAAAACAATTCAAAATCCCTCGAAAACGAAACCCAATGCACAAAATAGGCACTGAGACAGTGCGTAGGGATTTGGGATTTAAGGAGGCTCCCTAGAGTTGTGATGACATTTCGAGTATCTTCAAATTGAGCGGTTATCCCCTTTGACTGCGCATTTTTTCATCTTGGCAGTAATATTCAATAACTAAGAAATATTTCGAACTGAGTTTTAACAAAGTCATTGTTGCTATGGCAACATGGCGGAGACATGAACCCTGATACTTTACACATAAAATTGACTGTAACTGAAAAACGAAGTCGGTTACCCGTCTTTTTTATTTCATATATCAATTGAACCCGATGCTCAGCAATTCTTGACGAAGTTAAAAAAATTCTGTCTAGTGCGATTTTTTTAAAAGCTCAAATCGTAGTTCAAGATTTGCACTTGACAGAATTTTTTTAAACTTCGTCAAGAATTGTTGAGCATCGGGTTCAATTGATATATGAAATAAAAAAGATGGGTAACCGACTTCGTTTTTCAGTTACAGTCAATTTTCTGCGTAAATTATCAGAGTTCATGCCTTCGCCATGTCGCCATAGCAACAATGACATTGTTAAAACTCAGTTCGAAATATTCCTTACTTATTGAATTTGAAGTATTCGAAATATTCCTTGACTTATTGAATTATTGCCAAGATGAAAAAATGCGCAATCAAATAACCGTTCAATTTGAAAATACTCGAAATGTCATCACAACTGTAGGGAGCCTCTTTAATCTTGCTGAAAGCGGTCTCAACTACAAAATAACACCATTAATCGGCACTTGACTCAGAGTGAAGGCTCAATTCCAGAAAGTGATGTTATTACTCATCCACGTTTTTTTCTTTCTTTTATTCTTTTTTTCTGCAATCCGAAAAATGCCACGAAATATCGAAGAGGTTTTGACGAAAGTTTTATACAGATGTGGTAGGCAAAACTATGCTGACTGGGAATGACTTACGAAATTCAGTCATGGAACTCAGCTGAGCCAATAGTTTCCACACTGCCCTTAACTGCCATATGAGAAGAGTCACGATGTTTCTCAACTGATAAATATTAAATAGTCATTAATTAGCAGTATCAACTAATAATTGCCTTGCCAATTATTAGCAACACACTGCTGGGGCTGTTCAGAAACATCGTGATTCCATCTTTGCGACAGTTGACAGATACGACAAACAAAAGCCAGACTTCAAACTTCGCACGTCACACATTGGCTTGCAAACAAATGGGAGAGTCACCACAGGAAGTTAAAATGAAGGCCGGACGTGCTGGCTATCACTGGGCGATATAACAAAGAGACAAAGACAACATGTATTGGAATTCGTGGAATAAAAGATTACTGTGAATCATTGTTGTAAACAGATAAGATTACGCATTATATTTGTTATATCGCATTATATTCTCGTTCCTCATTGGCTGAACGCCCGCAGATTATTGAACATATCTTCAGATTCCTTCAGCGAAAACAATAGTCTGGGGAGACAATTGGGCAGAGACTGCAATAAAACAGTGGTATTTCGCATGTAAAATATGAAAGGTTAATGCCTTGCTCTTATTGTTGGTTTTTAGCTAGCACCACAAGTTCGGCTTACGCAGGATATTTTAAATAATTCAAACCAAAGTCAATGTAACCGCCTCAGCCACCGCAGATACCATTGGCTTGAGTCTAGTTGTCCTGCTAAGTCTCATCAATGAATTCCTAATAATAATCACAGCGATAATTGTGCACGATAGATAATTCATATGAGCAGCATTGTGTACCAAAAACCACCTCTAGTAGCGAAGCGTACAGCTCGTAAATGCACTCATTGTCAAAACAAGGCAACAACAACAGCAGTCAACAGTCAACTATCCACCACACTGACTACACTGGATACAATACAGGCGGACTATAGATGGGTAAACCTTGTTTACATATTTTGATACTTTTGCCTGCCAAAATATGCGCTGCGAGGACATGATTTTTTGGAAGCTTTAACATACATGAGTTGTTTTATTACGTATGCTTGCATAACTAGACTATACAAAATTAGGTGCTCACGCATATTCTTGGCAGGCAAAATATCAATTGTGATAAACAAAGTTTACCCATCTATACATTCTACTTTACCTATAGCATCGATCAGTTACCAATAGGTAATCGAAACACGTTTGCTACAGGCACTGTACAACTGTTACTATAATCCAATCCACACTCATGTTTTTACAACAGCTTTATATTTGCTATATACGTACACGTATATCTGTACCGTTATATTATATTGTTGTTCAAATGAACTCCAAACCACCAATTTAAATAGGCACTCGCCTACTGACAATGCACGCATTTTGGGCACTATTTCATAGCTAGTTCTTATTTTACGATTGTACAATATGGGATATTTGGTATATAATCCTAGACTTTCCTTCACTTGCGGCCGCAGTGTCGTCTTTCCACCAACTATCACTACCAAGACTACTGGGGAGTTTTTGACCAGTCTATGGCAGGGTAAGTTTAAACTCGCCCGTAATTTGTGATTTCAAAATTGTCTTTCTTCACACTATCTAATCTATCGCCAACAATTCGTAATATTTGTCCAACAATTGCGAACGTCGTTTCTTGTGTCGTTGCGCTCTCAACTTGGGTTCCTTCTGCGCTTGTTCTACTCAATTCCGTATTTGAATATTGTCTTTGCAAAATAATCCTCTCGACTTCTTGTCCTGAAATGGCCACGGATCTTGGTCTTCGTCGTCGTTCAGCATTAGATTGTCCCGGTTTCTTACTTGTTCTAGTCCAACCCATCTAAAATTTTCGAAGTTCTTTATTTGAATGTATAAAAAGTTGAATGTATTCGAGTTATAACGTTTAGCTTTCTCGTTTCGTGTCTAATTGAGTTGTATCTTGTCTTTCATATACTTTAAATTACCTGGAATCTTTTTCCTCATTTTAATAACAATCTGTTAAATATAATCATACGTCAAACGCTGCGTCATGGTAAAACCACAATATTTGTGTTTCGCTATAAATAGTCCTGATTACAAATTTCAGTCTTGCGTTTTATTAAATCATTTCTTTACAGTTATAACGCATTACACTGTATATAGTTTAGGTAGTGTGTCATTGATTTTGGAACGAACAACCCATATTCTGTTGAATTTTGTTTCAACTGAATTTTGAGGAGATTCGCTTTTGATTTTCGTCTTTCCTGGCTTCGAGTACAGGTTTCTATTGCGGGGGAGTTAAGTTTACTTGTCAACGGAACAAAGTTAAAAAACCAGGCTCATATCAATACAATGAAACTAAGCTACTTGTCTGTGCAGTACTTGAACGTTTTCCGGTCAAAGAAAGGCTGTAGCAAGACACGTAAATATGTCTTTGTTGGAAAATAAAGAGATAAAAGAATGCCTTTGAGTGCCCTTCGAAGACGTCCGTCTCCATCCAATCAGATCAAAGCTAGAAGGTAAGGTAGGCAGGCGACCGCGGGTGACCGCGGACAAATCGTCTGCAATAGAATATGACGGGCTGTACGATGGGCTGTACTGATAGCTTTTTTCATAAAGAGGAAACAGTCAAGAAGTTCAAGATCTAGACAGCCGCGTTCTCCTGTTTTATTATTGAAACGTGACTGAAAAAAGAGACCCTACATGGTCATACAGGAGTGGGAGTTCAATCATTTCTCTCTATCCGTGCTTAAACAAATTAAATTATTGTGGCGTTGTGATTGTATTGTTTCTCCTCCATGGCTATGAATTTGCTACGAGAGAATGTTAGCTAGGCGGTTGTTTATAAAAGCGCGCTTGGCCCCCGCAGGCAAAGCGGATGATGCAATGTAGAACGTTGAAATACTTCATGTAAGCGTACAACAGCATTAACATGAAGAGCGTGCTTCATGTAAATGTACAATCAGGGCTCTGTACCATATAGTGGTTCTCTATCAGGACAGACTATGAGCAAGTCCAGAAGTAGTACGTCTATTCCCACAGGAAATAATGTAGTTTGAGAACAGAAAAGCTATAAACTCTCACTCTACACAGAAAATAATTTCAATTAAGTTCAAGTGTATCCTCCTTTTGTTTTTTTTTCATGTCAGTTCCCGAAAAATCTAAACAAGCTTCGACTAATCGACCAAACTTTGACTCATAGTAATTTTTTCGATAACTAAGAACCTTCGTTTATACCATTTTGGCGTGTTATTGGTGTGCCGTTTTCAGGCGCGTAGCCAGCCTCATAGAAGTTGGGGGGGGGGGGCGTAAGTGCCAAATACATAAAATATTCGCAACTTGCATCCCTTCCCCCCAGTTTCTTCCCACTTTTGAAAGAATTGCAAAATTGATATCCACAAAAAGTGAGGGGTCCGGACCCCCTCATTCCTCCCCTTGGCCACGCCACTGGCCGTTTTTCTGTCACTCAAAATGTCTTCTTGAATTCATGTTCAAATTATGTTAGTCTTACTACCGTCAGAAACACTGCAATGAGGAATTCGTTACGAGTAAGGTTACACCACGAGTCAAGAGCAAAGTAGGATTGACGGACTTGTGTAAAGTGACTGAGGATTTTGCTAACCTCTGTACCTAAGCTAGTCTTGACAAGTCCCAATTATATTTAGATCAGAAAAATCTAGATAACAGAATTTTTTCACAGATTCAAGAAAGGTTCTAAATTAAATTAAATGTTAAAAATTCTTTTTTAAATAAACGACATCTATGTTGGTAAAGCCATTTAGCTATAGTCTTTTTCAAAATTGTTAGGACAGTCACCGATAATCGAATGAAAATTGTAAAAAATACCCCTTCGAAGCCCCCCTTTTCAATGTTGGAAGAAACAAATGCATCTCTATTATGCGTAGGCCTGTCCTCATCAAATATACCCAACATTGAATCGGAGGGGGGGGGGGGGAATAACGATAATAAACAGGTATTTACAACGATTATAAATGCACTTAGATATTCACTGGAAGTACAGATAATAAATTTATTTTACAATCATTTTTAAATCTACCTGTCATTAAATTAAGGACTGAAATTTTTCTTCTTTCTCTTAGAGGGGAGGTTTAAATAGTACATTTGTTTTGAGGGTTATTAGCATATTTTTAGAAAGTTTATTTGTCAGGTTTTTTTTTTGTTGGCCAGTGACATGAGCCCTAGTTCGTCAAGTGCATTATCTTAAAAATTTCTGGGAAGACTTATTCAGCCTGCCTGTTTTTGTAGTTTTTCGAGGTTATCGGAAAGGCATTTTGGAAGAGAATCATGAAAGACTTCACACGCCTTTTCAGCCACTGGCCGAATAGAAGTGACATCTATACTAATCATAAATATGAAATCTCGCGCTTTTAGCATTTCTAAGCTGAATAATTAAGGTATAAAATTTATTTGTATACAGTTACAATGTTTTGGCTCCGCTCTTCCTGATAAGGTGGGGCAGGCCCCAACGCGCTTCTCGATATAGCCCAAACACTTCCTTCACCTAGTTATGTAGTCATGGACATTACATGCATTAAATGTTTTAGTTGACTTCCTTTGATTGTCACAATTACTTTTTACTAACCTCTGTTCTTTGTCTTACTGTAAATTTGTTTTCACATAGTTTCCTAAATCGTAGAGTAATCGTAACTGCACGCAGATTATGATGTTGTAGCATTAATAGTACTATCAGTATTCGTTTTGAGGATACACCATGTATATACTCACCATGCAAAACTACAAGAATCTCATTAATAGTACTGTTATGGGACTAGAATTTTAATATAAAAAAGTAATAAGATAAGTATAAAAACCGTAATTAGGTCTTGGAATTAAATGTTTGTTTAGCGCTGGATATCTGTGCCTTTGTGTTTGAAAGTATTCAAAAGCAAAACAGGACAAAGGTAAAAATATCCAAGGTTAAGGAAACGTTTGATGTGACATTTATATATTGCAGGGAAAGTAAAATAAAGTGGTTCTTACGCAAACTTGTCAATCGATGCCACATTAAGCTGACAACTGGTGAAAAACGGTTCACACGAATGGGTCAATATTTTGTACAATTGGTTTTAGATGTATAAGAAAAATGTAGTCTCCCTTTGAAATTTTTTTAATAAATAAGGAAGCCGCGAGTCGTTGGAACAAGTTCCCCACGCGCATCTTTTCGTAGTTACCATACTTGACACAGTAGTAATATATATAAAGACATACACGTGTTTGTCCGACTTTTCCGTTTCGACTGTTTAAGGTCCCGTAAGATGGCCGCTCAACAAGAGCTGTGGCCGTTTTCTCTCAATCAGAGACCTCGCAGACGGCGAAGCTGGAGGGCTTTAGCCGCTTCAATAATTTTTAATGAACTTTTGGAAAATATTGTATTTTTAATAAATATTATTTCAAAAGGCAAAAGCACTGATGTGTTAGTGTTATCAATTTCCGATAAAACGGCAGTGGCATAACGGACTAAGGTCTGGGTTAGATGCAAGGGGCCACTAAAGGGACCTATGATGACGTAATGACATTCAACATCTAAATGAATTGCAAGAAATGATGTTCTAAGATATTTACTAGATTTCAGATAACCAGAGTCTGTAACCCGTAGCAGTCCATATGACGTCTTGAAATAGGAAGGGAGGGGCGAGAGGTAGAGCTTCCGAACGAAATTCTCCTAAGGACTTCCACTAGCTCTGTTACGCCACTGGATAAAAGTAGATGGTTTACCATAACCAGCCGAACCATGAAGATAATACAGTACTCAATGCACAAGTTCTTTGATAGCAACTCTCTCAGTGGCATGACGTGTTAGGGAATTTGATTCAGTTGACATTAAACCAGCTACGATTTGTAGTTTATTTTTCTATTCTGTTGATCTTATACTTTAACCTGTTCAGATAATAAACTATTTGATATTATTTGATAGTCTGATATATGATTTCCAATGGCTATTATATGGTAGCCTATAACAAGGTATACTATAACTAGTAATTACTACCGCAAGTGAAGGGCTGCCTCAAAGCCGATAAACACATAAACCAGCATTGTTTCCCTCGCGATTGTTCACTAAAGAGTTCGTGACCCTGATGAATACTTCCACAAGCAACTGAAGACATAATTTAAAATCAACAACACTTAAGAAACGACTAAACTTACCGTAAATAACTTTTTAAACTGCAAACCGCAAAATAAAAGCCAAAAATACAACGTGACGTACAGTGAATAACTCCGGCAAGATCGCTCCCCCCTTGACCCACATGAATGCTAACAAATCGAAAATCGAGATTCCACGTCGAATAATTATAACTCGGTCAAGGAAACTGGGCGCTACAGTATCACCGTAAAGATTAGTATGCTGCCTTCGGCAACAACAAGAATCTTGCATACAAGTCCATGTTTTACAACTTCAGACCAGTCCAGTCCAGTCCATATTACAAGTCCAGTCCACTAGATAGGACTTTGTATTGCTGAAAACGTACAGAACTTCCATTGAGAAAACTAAGTCACACTTTCAATTATCTTTTAAAGTTCTTTGCTCTGGAGAGGTTACTCTTTAGCTTCATATAGTTTTTAGCTTAATTAGAATACTTCTGTTTTTGTGATAATAGTTCAAAGCTCACAATAATGATAAAACAAACAACAATCTTACTCAAATAAAATAGAAATCTTTTCGTCTTCAAGTGGTTAACGTTGGAGCATTTTCAGTTGCGGGTTGTTCACCAACGACTGCTGAAGCTCTTATCTGCCCAAGAGGAATATCTCGGCTATCAATCCAAGCACCGCTATCCTCGTTAGGAAGACTGAAGATCCGAGAATTCTTCAACACTTTGTTTTTGTACTACAATGTATAAGCAGAGTTGTCTGTAAAAATGAGTGAAATAACAACTATAATGATACGCAGCGAGTCAATATACAATCCATTTACTTAACTATTACCTAAATTCATACCAATTGATAGTAATTAAAATCAATGTAAATTAAGCAGTGAGCATGGATTACATTAATAAAGAGCATGGATTACAGTAAATACAAAGAAAACTTACCTAAATGTAGCCATTGTCTACCTAGTTCGTAACTATTACCTATAACATTGGCAGTGGCACAGTGGCTTGCATTAACAACATTGGCAGTGGAGAGCAACTTGCCTTACTAAGACTGGCACAACACCTTCCTCAAGTGACATTGGCAGTGGCAAAGTGGCTTGCTATGTTTGTGATACCTTAGTTAAATGGCATATAATTATTACTTCTATGTCTTAATAGAAGCCCATACTGCTTTATGATCACTGAAGTATGTTTCTAGAATACCAGCTTGAATTTCTTATTCAATTAAATTTGTGTATAAATGATCAATTAACGTTTTGTTGTCAGTTGTGAAGTCTGTTATCAGTTGCTTGTAATCATTTTGTACAACCATCAAATTGTGAAATGACTGTCGATCATATTCTACCATCCAGTTGACATTCAAATCTCCAATAATAATGTTTTGTGCAGAAGAATCTTCATCAAGTATGCTACGTAGTGAAAACAGTAGACATGATATAGCAATATTGGGTGAGCGGTATACTCCAATTATATTCAGATGTGGGTGACTTTCTGTTTTAGTAATTGTAAACTCAATTCCATTTACATTGTGAGCATAAGGGTATCCTTCTTTTAAAGGGACTTGACTATAAACAGCTGTTCCACCATATGGACGTCCTGCAGCCAAATGTTGGGGAACATCATTTCTGAACAATTTGTAGCCATCAATATTGTACACATCATCAGAGTCTGAGGAGTTAAACCTTGTTTCAGTAAATATCATAATATCCATACACAAATAGTTAATGTCTTTTCGAACATCTTATATGGGTTTATGCAGAGATCTTGCATTGAGGCAACAAAGTTTCAAATCAGATTTATCCAACATGTAAAGTGGTTTAAAACAAATATTTAAAGTACGTTCGGTCCTTAAGATTTCCATTTCCTGAACAACTCTTTCATCAACAGATATCTTCTCCTCACATAAGTCAGTGATATATAATCCTTCTATCGTTGTAACTCGAGTTAATGCAGCAACAGAATGGATGTGGAGAATAGCCCTATTGGTTTTTAGGTTTACAAAAATTTGTGTTTGAGTATCACTTTGTGATCTATGAACAGTGTTAGCTGATGCTGGTCGCAACGGAAACTGTTTTCTAACAACTTGAGCAGATTTGGTTCTACCAACTGGAAATTGTGTTGTGACAGGTTTGATTGGTGTCCATGTGCTTTGAATTCCTCTGACATAAAGCATTCTGTTTTCTTGACGAGTTTTTTTCCCAACATCTTCATAGTCAAATTGGACCCAGATAAGACCCGAAGGTTTATTTTCATCAGTGAGGTTTATCAACTTTATAACATGACTTGCCCTATTTGTAAGGCCATCATCAGTTCGTACATTTGTTGTAACTTCTGTACGTCGCCCAACAGCTACTTTTAGTTTGTGAGCTAACTGTTTCAAGTTTCTTAACAGAACAAAAGGTATCTGCCTCATTATTTTTTCTTTAAGTTCAGCTGATGCTGCTCCAATAACACTATCTTGAGCTTTAATTATATATCTGTTATCAGTAAATGATTCATACACTTGTTCATTACAGTTGTCTACCAAAGCATTTTGAATAAACAAGCATGGAGCTTCTTGAGGACAATTAGATTCCTGAACACATCTTTCTTTCAATTTCTGAAGATCACTAGTTGTATATTTACCTTCTCAAAATCTGTTTAAGATTTCAGCAAACCCTTCACTTTCTCGTTGTCGCATGATCTCATCAAGTTCAAACATTTGAAAATATTTTTTCCATAAATTTGGAGCAAGAATGCTATAACAATTTAAACACTGGACATCAGTGAAAATGTAACCATCCATTACAGGTTTAAGTTGAAATAAGTCACCGATTGTGATGATGCTAACTCCACCAAAGCTTTGCTTCCTTTCAAATCTTTTAGACGGTTTTTTAACTGTATTGTAAACATACTGTTTCCAACTGTCGATATTTCATCAAGTAATATCAACATTAATGCACCCAGGTCACATCGTAAAGTGTTTAACCTCCCAGAGTCTAATGGTTTATAATTCTTAAGCGATTGGTTTACTGGAATTGATAGGGCACTATGGATTGTGTTTCCTTTAATTACATAAGCTGCTTTTCCGGTTGGAGCAAATAATAATACATGAACACGACGAAAGTCTTCACCAGCTCGTTTGTTAAAGTGCTTCAAAGCGGCTTGATAAATTGACTTAATCAAGTGAGATTTACCTAGACCTCCACTTCCACTTAAAAAGGCATAAAATGGATTGTCAGATGTCTTCATTAAATGAAAGGCATGGTAAAAAAATTCTCTTTGTTTCTTGTTTAGCATTTGAACTAAACCTCGGTATTCATCATCTTGCATCTCATTTAAAATGAGAGGTTCATTATTTGATAACCTTGACGGAATACCCAAGTCTTCAGAGATATCATATGTTTCATTTAGATCAGGATGTGTATCTGTATTGCCTTCATTTTCATCCTGACGTTCAGTATCTTGTGTAACTAGTGCTATTCTGTCATACCCATCATCATTACTTTCTGGTAAGTGATGTTGAATTGCATTGAAGTCTTCACTGCAAACTGCATATTGCTCCATTTGTTCACTTATCTCATCACGACGAGTTTGGTAATGTTCTTCAAAGAAAGAGTAGTTTCTGATTAGATCGGTCTGTTCATTTCACCACGGAGTGAAAAGCATGATCAACTCACGATAATGTTTTTCTGGCTGAGCTGACTTATTAAACCAAACACTGCGGATAATTCTAGCACGTGATCTTTTTTTGATCGACTTTTCAAAAGAAGCACAGCTTTCAATGTTTTCAACACCTGATTTTTTAACAGATTTCTTATAGTTGTTCAGCCCAGATGAATCATACCAAGCTGCCCAGTCAGCTAATGTAACATTTTTCAAACTCTCTGGTTGTTCTACATATCGTTTCAGAAGTCCACCTGATTGGATTTCTTCAGACTCGTCTGACATCTTCTCAATCTCACTGAGAGGTTTTAATAGTTCAACACGGAGACTTGGAGATGTGTTAATGAATATAACATTTCAAGAACATTTCTCATAGGAAGTTGCAGAATGATGTACACTGCTTCTTGTGCACTTATTTCAATGGAGTTTAAAAACTTGTTTCCAATGTCACGAAGCTGTTGCTTGATGGTCGAAGTACTTTCCTTAGCTTCAGCCCATGCATTATGCAAAAGGTCACTCATTCCCTTTCGAGCCTTAGAAATATAAGAAACAATGTACATAGCACAGGCACATACATCCAGCACAAATTGAATGTCCATGTTAGCTCTCCATGCTTGGAGACAAGCAGGATTATAATTATTAATCCGT
>JAODVM010195925.1:0-13737 GCA_025400095.1 Phenganax marumi
TCGCGACTGTGGCTCCAGTGGGTATTATTGCTTAGAATGCTGTAATAAGGTGCATGAAGAAAGATTCCAGCTTTGCCTTCCAGAGGTTTACCAGGTATTACTTTTAGAGATTGGATCGGCATGGCATGAATTAACGTTGAAAGTTGCCTGCTCTTCATACTGATACTGATACTATAGAAACTACTACAAGGAAACGTACAATTTTATTACCTGCTTCATATCTAGGATCTAGGGAGCAGTATAGCCAGTGATGGTGATTGGTCTTTCATATTTGGAAATTCATCATTCTTGACCTATTGATAGATTTATAAGCACTGCATGACCTGCTGCCATTGTTAGTAGAGTAACACTGTTACAGTATTGATATTGTTTAACTGAGACATACCTACTGTATGTAGAGGCTAGATTCAAAATTGGGTTGCTTAGTGCTGTGTTGTGTTTTTGATTGACAAGTACTGTAATTATTTTATTAGCATTTAATTGAATAAAATATCTGCATTATGCTGACATTAAGATTCACTGCTGTACAATTTTAATGAAACTAATTTGCAAAAACTTTTGCATTATAGCATGATGGTTGGACAGAACATAAGTTTCCAGGAAGAGTTTTTTGCAATGCATTCCATGATTGTGACACAACGCATAAAAGATCAATTGCTCACATTGATATGAATGTTACAGTTTATGGACTGGTGACTTACTGAAGTGTGGAATTTGACAACAATATCAGCATTCTTGCATGCTAATTAACCTGTCAAGGAAACAAAGTTTGCTAATTGTCATTATCAATTAACATTATTAACTTTGTTATGATTACAGAAGCTGTAATAGTACTGTATTATACAAGGGTACTGTATATAGTTTGGATATGTTTGCTCTGCTGCATATTAACTGAGCAAATGTTTGTTTTATTTTCAATTTCAGGATCTTGCCATGAAGTAGAGTATGAGTATTGCACATGCTCAACTATTCCTGAATGTTTGCTGTGCTATGGCCTTTGGGCTGCTACTCCCTTGGAACCAACTTTAGCCTTTACTCTGCAATTGATGAAGATGACTCTCACAATGATTATGGAATGCCATGTTTCGATATATGATTTATCAAAAGCTTTGAATTTTTTTCAAAATCCTCTTTTAAAGGTGTGTTTTCTGAGGACACCCAGCTGCTGCACCATAGTGCTGCAATATTGAAAGCAAGTGTAATTTATTTGAAATTTTGTCCATTTGTCCATTGTTGAAAGATCTAGTTACCAGTAGCAGTATTTTGATCAGTCAAAAGTTCTTTCTAACAACTGTACTAGACAGTATTAGAAAGCTCTCTTTTTGGTGCTTTGAATTTTGAAAGGTGTTTTAGTAGTGGATAATCTTATTCAGTTTTGCTTTAGAGTCTTACTCATAGTCGAGATATATTAGTATTATGTTGCAAATGGGTTTCCGATTGGCTGCTCTACTTTCTATTTCTACTTTTTTTCTATTAATGTGTCCCGATTGGCTGCTCTACTTTCTATTTCTACTTTCTTTCTATTAATTTGTCTGTGGCAGTGACTCACTTTTTCAATGCATTTACTAACTTCTGAATTATTGAAAAAGTCTTAGGAATGTCTTGTGGAAATAGCGTGGCAATTACTTCGTATCTCATATCATTTTGTTTGTTTGTAGAAAAAAAGTCTTATGAACAGTTTCTTGACTCTTTTGAAGAATTCAGGTACAGGCCAATGACTTAAAAGCAAGCCCTACTACTGGGCATAAAATTTAGCACAGTAGATGTTTTAGACTGCTTTTGGTAACAGAAACAATATTGTTGATGTACATGTTCTTAACTCCAATTGTGTCCTTTGAATAGATATAATTTAAGATCTACAGTACTTTATTCCTCTGAAACTGAAAGTAGTACAACAAATGTGCCCAAGTGCGCAGCATGTCCAGAAGTAAGTATGAGTCAGAACTGAATTTGAGAATATTTGAATGGCATTAATTTGATGTATACTGAATGTTGACATCTTTCAAGAATGAGGGAAAATTATTTGTATCCTTGGATGCCTGCTTCGGTTTACCAAGAAAGAAATCTTCTGGCATGAGTTATCGTGAACCGTTAAGTGCAAACATGTACTTTCATGATCAAGCAGATGTTGATGCGTTTCTAAATTCGTATCCTCACAGTTTGTCTGCTGATTCTCGAAGAGGGAAGGTAAAACTTACACTTCGTAGTGTTCCTTGCATGGCAAAACGATTTTGTCTTGGTCTTTTAGTCATCAAAGATATCACACCCAGATGTGGATTACTTTGTAGCTAATCGTTTTTGAAAGTGGCTTTGTTTGTAACAGTAAACGAAAAAATCAGGTTTAGTACATCTTGATTTAGACCGAAAACATTTTGTTTTTTTTCAATGCCATCGTGACACAGAACGTCAGAAACAATAAACCTGATAAATCTAAATGATGTAAAGAATTTTTTTGAGAAAGTCAAAACTGGGCAATTATGGCTGTTAGTTTTGTCACGGTAACATTCAGTACAATGGCAATGTATCATATGCTCATGATGTTCTGTTTCTTCTGAACATGCACAATCGGTTTTCTCAACTTTTTAGCTACACATACCTGTGTTGTTCCTGGTAATGCGTGCCAAAAAGCAAAATTATTTTAAATTCTATAATACAGTTGTTATGCTAGTAAGGTTGTAGGGCTTTAACAGTCTTACCATTTTAAGAACGCAGCGAATTTAAGGCGGGATCTGAGCTATCATCAAAAAGCAGATACGATGCCTTGGATGAAACGGCTGTTTGTGGGCTAGCTTGTAAACATGGTTTTCCCATGGAATTTCTAAATTTTAAGGGTGGAGAAAGGTTAAGACTTAATTATACTTATAAATTTTGCATGCTTTTTTCTATTGTCTTAATGTAGCTTTTTAGAATTCTTCGCAAGTAACACTATTGAACAGAAGTAGTGACGATATGTGATGAAGTCTAATGATTTCTGTTACTCTAGCTCATGTTTGTTGCACTATAAACGTACTGCATGTGTATAGATTTTATTGACGTTTTGGATAGACTTGGTTATGCAGTATACTTGTTAAAAAGTCTGGTGTTGAAGGTTAACAGTAGCGTAGTCATACATTTCATGTATGATATATGCTGTTTACTTGAAACCCACTTGAAGGTGAGCATTTGCTATTCTAAAGCATGATAGTAGAAACGAATTTAATGTCGTCATGGAAGTTGTTAGGATAAATATATCTCATAGGGTGCATTCAGCAATTGAGTTACATGTATTACAGCTTTTTAGACTTCTATGCATGCCTTAATTGTTTTGTGTTTTAGAAAAATAATAATGCAGAGTTGCTCAACAAAATTAAACTAGCTTGCCCGCAGTTTCATGTTTACGGCCATGGAGCAACGTGTCAGGTATGTTGTAATTCGGATAGGTATAAAATTTACTATGTGAAAACACCATTTATTATGATACTTTACTAGCATGCCTATTCCTTCTCGTTAATTACTAATCGGATTCTAACGAATCTAATAGATTAATAGATACACATGTTTTGTTAATTAAACTGAAAGCAATAGAAAACACTATACCTGTTCATCTGGACTGTATCGCAACTTTGAAAATTTATTGTCTTACTTTAGCCCTTTAAAAACTTCAGAATATTTCTACATTGCGTTGTGTACATGAAAAAAAAATTTCCAGATGTTGTACAGCCAAGGCGATTTCAAGGTTGGGGTCTAGTAGATGGCGAAGTTCTCAAAAGGTTATGGTCCTATCTTCGTTTGTTCCGCAAGATGACAAAAGAGATGGCTGCAAGCCATCGGGAGCATATCTTGTCTGATGCCCTTTATTACTATGCAGGAAAGCAATGATCTAGAACAGGTGGAATCGTTGTGTAATTATTACGATTTGTAGCAGCAGCATATTACCAGATTACCTCGATTTCTGTCCAGTAGTATAGTGGTACTGTTGCATAATCAATGGCAACGACGTTTACGGCTTTCTCAGTCTTCGTCACTGGAACTAGAGGATTTGTGCAAAGCCTCTCCTGGCAAGTGCTTCTATGCAAACTTGTCTGCGTATCATTGCAGACACTGGAGCATATCTACACTAATATAAGTTTGCCTAAATGTTTGTTATGGAAGCATAGTTTAGACAAAATTGCATTGTGTTATTTATGTTTTCTCCTAAGATTTTGAACACCCAACAAAGTGGTCTTTGTGATTGTACTTTGTATAACCAATGAAATGCTTGGCAATTGGAAGCAACAAGAGATCGATTATTTGCGAAAGACCAAACCAGATGAAGGTAGCGTACAGTGCTTGCATGTGCAGGTAGTTCAGTTATGTTACTAATGTTCTTGTAAGACTGATATGAAAGCGTACATGAACACTCTAAAAAATGGTGGCATGTTGTCTATTTCACCACAATTCTATGCGGTCCTAAATCGTCTAAAGTTCCTTTTTCCCATGTCATTTTCTTCGCTGATATAATTATGCGTTTTGATTTTTATAGTTGATCTTGGACCTCACAAGTGGGTATTGGAGTATTTTTCGCTATTGCGTCAGTATTACTCTTCAAGGCACGTCAGATGAAGTTGTCAGTACATTATATAACTGCGTATACGTTGCAACATTGGTTTTCCATCATACTGTACCTAGATTATAATCTTTTGTGTACAAATTTTAGGGGAATCCTTTGATTTTAACTAATCTATAAGCTTACTACGAGTGTACCGTAAGAGGAAAACAGAGTGTCAAGGTTTCTCTTGAGGAATTATTCGGGCCACAGCTTTCGTTTTGCTTTTGCCTGTATAACTCATAAAGTACCCTCAATTTTAGAAACCAGCTTTCGGATGGAGTAAATGACGCCCAATATTCCCACCTGATGGTTGTCATGAAAAGGTAAATCACAAATTAGGCGAATAAGTTAACTATCTTTGTTTTTCCCTAATTAAACTTACTGTAAGAATGGTAGATATATACATTTGAGTTACTGTATTCAGTTTTGTTTTGTTGACATTTTCTCATTTGATGACATTACTTGAATTGTGTTTCATTCTTTCTATGTTACTAGTTTGAATAATCGTCTGTTAAAATTTGAAGCAGAAAACAGTATTTCAGAAAGATGGACTCCAGCTGATTCCGGGTATTTGTCAAGCTTGAGAACAAACGAAATGGTGAAAGCGAAACAATTACTTGATATGCTAGTAGTTTCTGGAAGGAGGAGGTGGTTTCTTTTGTCCTTAAAAAGAAGTATTCAGGTGATCTTAGATAATCAATCTTTCGATTTCATCATGGATACTAACTGCGGTAGCACTGTGCTGTCGTAGAAGTTTTAAATAAGACGTGTAACCATCTGGATATGTCTCATATATATATCTGTGTGTAAGCCTTGGTGGTTCAGTGATAGAATTCTCGCCTGCCCTGTGAGAGGCCCGGGTTCGATTCCCGGCCAATGCGTTTTCTATACTGGAAAATACTTTCAGAATACTCCAGCAATCGCATCAGATCTAAACACGAACACGCATGTCTTTACAGATGGACAGGTACAAGCCAAGCGTTTCGCTAACAGCATAATGAAGGAGAGTACCAATCTTCGGAAGTTGCTGAAAGCATACAACTCATCTGTGCAGATACTGCAACAGCATGGATATAATCAGTTTTCAGTACTTACTTGGGAGGTTGCCAGCGATGTAACTAGCAAAATCTACATGGTACAAATTCCTAGTGACGATACTATCTCTGTTTCTATCAAGAGAGCTGCAATTGACGCACATTAATTCACTGAAAGATGCAAAGAGGAACAAGAAATTGTAGAGCAAGAAATGGCTAGTTGTGTCAACAACTTTTACAACTCTTGCAAAAGAATTGAAAATTATTTAAAAGAACTTGAAAAACGAGAGGGTTTTTCTTGTAACCTGTTATTGAAAGGGATGTATTCTATACAAAAGAAGGAACTTGAGCATGAACATTTAAATTTATTCGTAGCGTGTAGACTTTATCAGGACTCGATTTCCATGTGCAGAGAAGTATGCCAGTATCTAGATTTGCATCATACCGAAACAAATGCATTAGAGTACGAATGTCTTCAGTTTGACATGGATGATTCTGATGAAGAAGAGGAGAACAACATAGAAATAGTTTGTTAACAGAAATAAGTAGGGTTAATTGTTATTTGCTATGGCATAGGCGTGTACAATATTATTGTGGTCACTTGGTTTTAATTATTCAACTGTAAAGTAGATGATATTCTTTCATGTGCTGTGTAGTTTTTTACAAGTTTTAGCTCAAACTTTTTTCATAATAGTAACAGTAATTATGACAATCTGCAGGTGTTTAGTGCAGAGTGCATCCTCTCCTGGAAACTAGAAATATCTTTTTCATTATGGATTTAGTTCGATCATGCACCATGTTAAATGAAGTTGAACATTTAAATAAGTGAGTTATGTTAATATTTTAAGTATTGCAGATTTAGAAAAACTGTGAAACGCGATAGTTGTCGGGTTACTTTCAACAGTTGTACAATGACGTTTCTTAGGTTATTTTCAGCCTTGATGGGTGTGGCCTCAACGTTTATGTTCAAAATGTTCACGTTTATGTTACCTTGCAAAAAGTGCGAAAATGCAGAAAAGTGAAGGAGCAAGGACTATTATCAGTAGTTTTTTATAATGTCAGAAAACAGTTAAAACTTTTCGTTTTCGTATATACGTTCTTTCTCGCTGATTCTTCATGTTTTCGCCAGTATTACAACGTTTAAATTTTGAAAATAAACATCAAGGTTACACTCATCAACGTTGAAAATCTGCCTAGAAAGGCATTGTACAACCATTGAAACTATCGTCACGACTGTTCGTGTTTCACTGTCTTCCTGGATCTGAAGTGTGAAATTACACACAGTAAGTCTGCCACACCCAGAACAAAGTACTCTAATAAATCACCTTGTGTTACATAAGCACAAAGTATTTTATTGACTCACCTGAAACGTTCAAAATCTTCTTAACACAGTGAAATACGTTCATACTTCAAACATGACACAAAAACATTGTAACAAACAGCTTGTGTGAAATGACTTAATTTTATGTAGTAAATCTGCCACACCCATAATAAAGCTTTCTAATAAAACACCGTTACGTTTGCACGAAAACGTTGTGCAACGTACATGTAATATATCTGTTAAGTTTCTAATTTCGATTTCTGGTGAATCACCCTCTGTATGGGCCAGTGTACTCCTTGGGGAGGCGGGCAATAGACCGTTCGCCACAAAACATTTAACTCGCCCAAATATTTAGCATATTTACATTCAATATATTGAAAATAATTTAGTCTTTTTTTCCATTATATATGATTATCTTGCAATATAGCGAAATGTAATGTCGCCACGGAAATGTAATGTCGCCATTGGTCATAGGTATCATTCTCGTCTCTTCGCCGCCCTTAACACCGCAGACTGCTCCATTAACTGTTCGGAGTACTCTGGATTTTTCGAACGCTAATGGAGTGGAATAGAACACGGTCACATGACTGTTCGGAACGGTTCTGGCTGCTCCAACTTTGAAGTAGGGGCAGCTGGAACACAACATGTGACACTGCCCATTTTCACGATGTGCAGTAATTTACACTACACAGGGTGTTATTTTAGGCAGTTTTAATGGTTATATATCGATGTTTGTCTATATTTTGCTATGTTTATGTCAGGGCTGGACAAGATCAAGAAGTAACACGTCTGCATAGTCCATTGAGATAAGACAAGACAGAGAATTACTATGCAGTGAATATTACGTGAATGATTAATGATGTAATGCATGGTTTGACGCATATGTAATGAACTACACATTGTTCCAGAATAGGCTATGCACTCCATTACATATTGCTCCAGAACACTCTTCAATACGTTGTAGAACATTAAATGGAGCACGCCCGTGTTTCACCATACTTACCTGAATGGATGGTTAGGTGCTAGCTAGCGTGACCGAGGGGTGGCCCGGCACCATAATTGTTCCTTGGGTTCAGAGTAAGATTCTTGTCAGTCAAACCTCAAGCTGACCATCCCTCACTAGCCAACAGCTTCACACCAAATTCATATTGGTGGAGAAGATAGGGGGAGGAGAGTAAAGAAAAAAAAAAGAAAGAATGAGTGACTTGTAGAATCTATTCACTTTATTATGCGCGTCTAGCACGTATAAAGGCTTCCCAATGCTAATATAAGTGTTTGCTTTGGGGCTTCTTTGAAATAGCCGCAGCGTTGATGTTCTGATTCGATGCATGTTTGCATAGCTGTTAACTTTGCTTATTACATAACCCCATAAAGAAATTGGCTTTTGCCCAGTTCTAGGAGAACAGCAGATCCTCTCTCCCCACCTGGCCCGTACGCCTATTATCATCCTATTTTACACGTTTGGGAATGAAATCTAAACCCATGTTTTTATTCAACCTAATCTACGACACTATTATCCGGGGTTTTTTGTTACCACTGAAGGAAAAACATGTGTCTAAAAGACAGGTTTTATTTTACTCGGGACCGGTCTTGGACAACAGGAACTTTGATGAACTGCGATGGTTACAATTCATGAAAAGCAAGTTTTTAAAAATATCGAGCTTGTACAATTCTCACACAGAATTAAAAATTCAAAACCCTTGAGTAAATCTCGTTTTATTTGATATGATTGTGGTCGTAAATCAAACATGCATGCATGGTTGCTAGTTATACACTTAAGAGTTTTTCTCACATTGCAAATCGTTGAAATGGAATGGTACATACATCATTAGTACTGTGGGTTGGATTCAAACCAACAACTCACTTCTCCAGGCACAGTTTTTTCTTTGAAACCGAATTGTACCGAATTTACTCAATTCATTGCAAGAGATTCCTTTTCGGGTGATTAAGCTATATATAACGTTAGATATACTAAAAATCGACAAATCACGTATACACTACAAACGAAGCAGGCGAACAATAGAGGTATACATAAGCAAAAGAATTTTGAAAAAAAATAGTATTGAATACTATGAATGACAACAATCACAAACAACGTGGAAGCTTAGGATACTGAAAAAATGTCACAGGGTATGGGATTAGAAGAATAATACTGCTTGCTTACAAGTTTTTTTGCTTGGACGAAAGTAATAACTGGCTCTGCCAACTGGCGACACAGTGCTGATAAATCTATAATTCAGAAGGGTAAATAGGTGGATTGAAGAATTGGTAAGCGCTATCCGTGCATTCAGCATCGAACCTGCTGCCTCGCAGCTGAACTTATAACAAGGCAGGTTAATTCTTTCTGAACAAGCCCCAAAATTTTTCGCAGTGCCAGCGACATATATTGTGTTTCTACAACAAACAGCTAACACGTTAATACTGTTTTGAGAAACAGAAGACACGAATCTGATTATCCAAAAGAAAGCAATTGCAAAATGTCAATCACACGACATTTTGCACTAAATGGAAATCTGCCTTTTTACTGGGCAGAATGGCATTTATTCCAGGTCAGCCGTAACATTTCCCACGGATGACAAAGATACAGGTTTTTGTATATGTGGTACCTCTTTGTGGTATATATAATGGTATATATTATTTAATGTATAACATTAAGCAGTTTTCAGCTCAGGTATATGCTTTCATGCATTTCCTCTGAAGTAATTAATGGACAAGCTGTATCCTTTAAAATGGTATGTTGTTACTTTCAAAGGGAGACGTTTAAAAAAAAAGCTATCGCAAAATGTCGATCACGCGAATGAAAATCCGCCTTAACAGTTTGTTGGGGGAGAGCGGTATGGCGATTTGACTAAACAGCATGGTGACAGTATGCACCAGCATTAACACAATCTTACGATAGTGAGGTGCCTTATAAAAAACAAAACAAGACAAGTTCTTCTCTAGTACTTTGTTGTAAATCACTCCCCAATCCAAGGTTGTGATGACATGTCGAATCCATTCATGGAAATAATTAGGCGACAACACTATCATCTTCTACTGAGAAACTAATTCTTGAGACTGATATTATCTCTAGGCCAAGCGACAAAGCTATCTTTTTCAACTAGCCCAGAGTGAGTAGGAAAAACACTGTGTGCCTCTATTCCAGGAACTGTGTCCAAGACCATCAGTGGTACCCAACCTTCTTTCAACTCATGACCGTGAACAATGGTTTGGTCAGTAACTTTTCCATCGCCAATCTTTTCACCCGTCACGTTAAGAAGACTGACCTCGCTACCTACGTAACAGTATGAAACAGTTGCAAAACATACATTATAGAGAAATTTTGTATGGTGAAAAAAGTCATAGAGGGATGATCTAATAAGCAATCATGGGATGACGATGACAATTGTATCAAAAATTCGGTTGGAGGTCAATCTTACCAACCAAGGCGAGGCTGAGGTTTTCTTACACTAAATGCACCTAATAACTCATATTTAACATATTTCATTAATATACTATAATAAATTACTATACCTACCAGTGCGTGGATGTTCTGGATTTTCACCAGGAAGTTCTGGATTTGACGACTGCACACACTCATTATTTTGTTCTACATACATACAAGAAAGTTATGCATGTGGTTGAGTTTACATAACTGATATTGGCACGCGAAAAATAAGTCAACAATAATTGTCAACTTGAATTAGCACAATATTCACGGGGTGAAATCAATTTTGACAAGTTGCAATACGTGGCAAATCATTTCAAGTAAGACGGTTCTATAGTAACTAAAAAGTCCTCCCTTTGACGTAACTTCACTTTTTATTTTTCAGATTACGAGCCAAATTGTTTTGATGTTTTCGATGTCTAAATGGTGAAAAACTACAGTTTCGATAAACCACTTTAAATTGACAAGTACTTTGTCATTTGTTACTGTAATTATATAAGAAATTTATGCATGTAAACGAAAAACTAAACAGCTTTCACATGGCGTCTTTCTATGATCACTTAGCCAAGCGCTTAAAGCATAGTAACCTCTCAACTGAAAGTCATTATTATGTACATTCTCGTATAACAGAATTAGTACACAAAAAGGGTGTACACTTGGCCTAAAAAACTAACATTGAGCTAAGTTGTAATACCTGTAACTGCAAAGCTCTCTGCCTTTGAGAAGGTTTCACCTTTTTTCAACACCTTTTGGTTCTCTTTTTTGTCCTTCCTTTTTTCACAGACTTTCTCCATCTGAGAGCGGGCTAAAAATGGCGCAATTTAGTTATTGACAAAAAAACCCCAAATATATATACAGAAACAATACAGAAAAAGAAACAGGAGAACTTATTAGTCAATCAACTACTTGAATTTTGAGAATTTACACAATCATTGGACAGATAATGTACCCAGTTTATTAACCATAGCTGACACAACATAATTTGTAAACACTTCGTCTTCTCCTAAGTCTTCTAGTTCAGGGGAGTAAAGGCGCTCCGGAACTCGACCATTGAATCCCAACTATAACGAAGGACAGCCTAATTGATCCAGTTGTTTCATCTAAAATTATCATATTTCATTCGCAAATTCTTTCAAATCATTCATTGCACAGTATACAATGACGATATGGTCATATAACACTTTTTAAAGATAGTTCCGTCCTTGAATCTTTGTAACTTATGACTACATGCGCTGAGCTACAGTTTTCCTACCCTGTGCACACATGTTTCCTAAAAATGACGGTAGACTTACATTTGTCTAAATACACTTAACAATTTTACAGACCATTTTATCCTTCGCTATGCCAGTAGATTGCATTAAAGTGCTATTTACTGCTTCGGCAGCTTTTGAATATGTCTCCTTGCTGTCTGGGGAAAGACTCCGATATTCCAAGCAGCCTTGCTTCTGGATTTCACTTTCTGGTACATCTTCTTTTCTTAGTTTTTTAGCTAAACCAAACAATATGTGCATCAAGTTTAATCAAAGCAGATTGGAGTATGCGCACAAAAGACGGGATACAAGCGGAACTGACAAACGTGTAAATACTATAACAAGCTTTCAGATTGATAGAAATAGCTACTACATTATAAGTGACTACGATGCTGTATAAGGCAAATTGAACCCAGAACAGGATATAATTTTACCGCACAGTGATTACAAACATCGTAGTACCTTTGTTACTAGATAGATACTCCTGTTTAAAAACAGAATATGCCGATCGTTTTCGCACACTTCCCGCCAAGCGAGTTTTGATGCTGTCTTCCCTTGCTCCCCTTTTAACAGCCATCCCCAACTTCTGCTTATTGGTGCCAATCCAGTTCTTCAAAAAGATGGAAACATTAAAACACAACATCAGTTGATTCTGTATCTTCTAAAAATAGATGCTCATAATATCAGGCAAAGTAATTCTTTTATACATGCAGTCAATCGTTTACACATATATTACATGACTGCATGTAATGTATGTGTATACTCAGTCGAATGAATGCTTCTGGCAGCAAAGTAACTGTTACGTATGTTGCAAAACGTTCAGTTGATCAACTAAAATCATCCACAAGCACCTTTATGAGATAACGATTTCATGTTCAGAAAACAAGCAAAGGTTGAGACCCACAGCACTTGATATTGGAAAATGGCTAGCTGCTGCAAACCATAAAGATTTCATTTCAAAACCAGTGCAAATCTTAATACTTACCTACAGTAATATCTGTATTCATACTCCGTTCTAATTATTAACTCACATAATCAATGCAACATCTGCCACCCACAATAGAAAAACTATAAGTATTTCCCTTACCATAATTGTTTTTTCATCAAGACCAGTTTGATCAATCGCCTTCTGTATCAAATCTTTCCTCTCTACAGTGGTCATTCCTTCTTCCCACAACTCCTGTAGCATTCCTTTTTCACTTGTTGTCAAAATATTTCAAGACATGGTAGAACAGTTTCAATTACTCTAGAAGCCATACATGGCACGAAAATTAGGTCAATTAAAATGCAAGTTTAAGAATGGTTTTGGGTCAGTGTAGAGTATCAGAGGCACTTATGATAGCAATATGTAATCCCATGTAAAAATGTAATCTCAATTAGCCTGGTCTAGCAAGCTAGCAATCAAGCTCATAGATTTTGATACCTTGTGTAAACTAAAAAAACTGTCATTTTTAATATTATCACATGCATCAAGAATTTTAGGAGTTCTGTACCTGTCGACAACAAGAGGGAATATGATGAAAAAAAATGTAATTCTTCTTCCCCCATGGATCAGTGGTTTTAACACACTTCAAAAGAACGTTTCATGTACACTCCATAAGCTCTATATACTGCCTCACAATTTTGCAATTTTGACTTGCAGATTCACTGCGAGTGATTTGCAACTGGCGTTAACAAATTGTAAGTTTGCATTCACAATAAAATTCGTAAACAAACCCCATCGTTTGATTGTTTAGCAATAAATAAAACAATCAAATACTCCAAGCAACTGAATTGGA
The DNA here is from genome assembly GCA_025400095.1 of Phenganax marumi. NCBI lineage: Eukaryota > Metazoa > Cnidaria > Anthozoa > Malacalcyonacea > Clavulariidae > Phenganax > Phenganax marumi. The sequence continues at coordinate 13,378 of JAODVM010195925.1, forward strand.
GCTTCACTTTTGAATTAAGCAACCACAAAATTTGTTTACAAATCTATTTTCATGTGGGAATTTGTTGGTGTCAGTTGCAAATTTCTTAGGGCAATTTCCAAGTCAAAATTGCAATATTGCACACAACTATTGTAATATTGTTCACCAGAGAACATCCAGTTTGACTGAAAACGTTCTAGTTCCATCAAAATGGATTGATACTTGGTCTGAGATCACAACAGCTAAGGAGCCACATCCATTGCATGGCAACGTGCTCCAGTAGAGTAGACTCCCAATGAGCTTGGTAAAGCAAGGGTATCCCCTTGATGAAGAAAATCATCTGGCATTTGCCAGAGTAAAACAAATAAAAGAACTCAGTAG
>JAODVM010196036.1:0-13734 GCA_025400095.1 Phenganax marumi
CTTTTGAAATCTTTTAATAAAATCTAATTTTCTTGGTTCTCCTCTTGTGATTCTTGGCATTCCTCTTTATTTATAGTATTACTAGTTTTCTGTTCAGCGGTTTTCTTACTAACAACATGTTTTCCTATGATGACTCCTCCAGTTAAAATGCCAACTAGTGGAATATATGGCGTAACGTAATCCAGGATAAGTTTTACGTCATGTCTAAATGGTTTATTCTCAGCAAGTTCTGTGCCCAACTTCGTGGAGCTTTCAGCGAGTTCAAGGTGATGCATAAGCTCTGCAAACTTTCCAATGACTGTGTCCGCCAACATTTCATTTATCTCGAGTAATTGTGCGCGCTGGTAATCAGCATATATTTTTTCAAGCGTTTTATTAGACGCTTTCTTAATGTAGGCTTGTGTGTATTTAATTTCTTTTACATCTGATAGTCTTAAAAGTTCTTCTCTTATAGTCGGTTCCATTTATTAATTATATATTTGTTTTTCTGTCATAAACAGTCTAGTCTTATCATCTATATCATTTCTTCTAAGCCAGTCCTTTTTATTCTTTTTAAATGTATCAACACCAAGAGCATCTTCACGTTCAAATATAGAATCAAACTCGTTAAAAGACCTATCACAAAGCTTAGATTGAGGGATCTCTCCAGTCATCTCTTCGTAAAATAGTCTCGCTTATGCCATTGACCCAGAATTTATGTTAAACGCAATCGACTCAATGATATTATTGTTAACTTTCTCTTTCTCAGTCTCAGGATCTTTTAACATCTTCTTCTTGCATTTTAGCTCTTTATTGTACTCTGTATCTTGTTGTTTTTTATCTGAATTTACTTTTGTTATATATTCCATAACTGAGCTGTTAAAAGAGTGATTATTGGCTCTAAGCCTGCCAATAATTTTATTTGTCTCTTTTCGTAAGTTTTGATATTTTATGTCTTTTTGTTTTTTTTCCACTCTTTAGTGATAGTCGTTCCATTATTTAAAGTGCACATGCAGCCATTTTCAATATTTCGTGTATAAATGGGTAGTAGACAAAGAACAAGAACACCGTTTACATAAATTGAATATCTCTTTTCGTTTTTAAGATATCGTTCAGCAAAGTTGTCAAAAAAGCCGAAATTTTGATATATGGAATAAAAGCCGTGAGCTTGTGCTCGTAGCCTGGGACTTAGCTGTGACATCATTTAAGGAACACGGCTACTCAGACTTTAGTGTTTACATTATAAATGTAAATATATAAACCTGCAAAAGTTTTAAAATGCCGGACAGATGTGTAGTTTTCGGTTGTTCTAACCTTGCGAGCTTGGAAAAAGGGATTTCACTTCATCGGATACCTTTTTTTAATGACGAAAGAAGCGAAGCGAAGCGTAGGAGAAAGCGATGGGTTAATTTTGTCAGATTTACCCGTGATAAGTGGGTTCCTTCAGCAAATTCTGTTGTGTGCTGAGAACACTTCACCCCAGATTAATTTTCTCGACGATTCAGCAGACTTTCTGAATCAGATAGTCAGCTTGCGCCCCGAATTACTCGAGATGATTTTGGTATCGTAGCATTCCCAACCATCCGCCCTAAAACAGTTGAGGATGAACTTACAACAAGAGATTGCAGAATGGTGAGAGGAGTATTACATATTTCCCTTATTTTCTCAACATTTATGGGAAGAATTTTTTAAGACATGTGTTTATATTAAGATTAAAAGAAAATGGAAGGCAGATGACGTTCAAAAGCTTGAAGATGTGCCTAGTACTAGAGAAGAGCCACATGAATTTCTTGAAAAATCGACTTGTGCTGAAACTCATCAACTTCATCCGCCTATGCAGGTGCTGTTTTAACTTTTCAACTTTGTATGGTCATACTTCCATGCTTTTACTCTCAAGAGTGACATAGATTACTGTAGTATGTATTGGTGTTGTTTCTAACTCAGGAAAAGGAAGTGCAGTGCGAATTTGAGTGCGAAAATTGTGTGATCCTTAGAAAAGAGAAACATCATTACAAGAACTTATGGCTTGGGGCGAAGCATAAGCTTCACTGTAGCAGACAAGAATTGAAAAGTTCTAGTTTGGATGTGACTGACCCAGGTAAGTGCCTGTTGATTACATTAACCAGTTACAATGTTTGTTTTTTCTACAATTCTAGGCCACAAAAAGAGATTTGTTTGCCCTGATAAATTATTGGAATGATTTGAAAAAAAAAGTGCACTTGTTAGTTGTTGAATCAAACAGTGCTAATGCCAAAAGTTTTTGTTTGTTAGATGAACATGATTTCAGCAGTATGAATATCGATACCTATAATGATAACTGTAAAGATTTACAGTGTGAAGAGAAATTGGAATCAAGTGATTATGATGAAGAATCAAGATCCTGAAACTGACCTTGAGGATGAAGTAAATTATGAGACAGAGACTGAATATGGTTATACTATTGATATGGATGTTGACACTGATACAGAGCAGCCAGGAACATTTAAAAGGTAAAAAACAGTACATGTTGCATGAGAACTATACCTATGTTGCTTCATGGCAACTATGAAATCATCGGTCGATTCTCAATTTAAGTAAATTAAATGACTAGGGTTTCTTGGTACATCCTAATAATTGGAAAATCAGTCACGGTATGTTAATTTATACAACTTTTATTGATACAATTGTACTTTATTGTTAAGTTCTGTTATTTCTTGCAGAGTATCCAATGAAGGTACTAATTTAAGATCAGAGCCAAAGTTTATAGTATTCTTTACTCAACTGCTTGCCCTGTTCCAATTCTGCCCAACTTGCAAATCAAATGATGTTCTGGTTGAGATACTGAAAAATGGTACAATGGCCAAAGTGAAAGTTAGTTGCTCTAATATGGAGTGTGGAAAGGATACAACATGGAATAGCCAACCTGTTATGACTGGAACTTCCATTCCAGCAGGAAACTTACTATTGTGTTTTGGTATTTTGACTGCTGGTACCTCGGCCACAAAGGTGATCAGAGTATTGCAGCACATGGGAATGGCTTGTGTTTCTTTGAGTACATATTTCACTCACCAACGTGTAAGTACCAGTTTGTATTTGTTATAAATCAAGAAACGTGCAAAGAAATTACAGTGTACAGATTGTGAATTAGAAAGCAGTCAAAAAATGCATTTTTTAAATATAGTTTCTAAAATTGTGTTTAGGAAAAACTGTATCCAGCATTGCTTATTTACTGGAAAGAATATCAAGCAAAGATGATAAAAAAAGTAATGGCATGCAAACAACCTCTGACTGTTGCTGGTGATGGCAGACACGATTCCATGGGGCATAGTGCAAAGTACTGCGCATATACAACATTCTGCTGCACAGTACCTCAAATCATCAGTTTTTCTCTTGAGCAGGTACAGTTATGTAATATATCATGAGTATTAAAAAGTTTTTATTCAGGTATATACTAAGAATTTGTTTGTATTGCCACATTGAACTCAGACTTGTTTTGTTATATAATTTTGTAGAGAAATGAAGTTGGAAATAGTACTGGTATGGAGTACAAGGGATTCAAAAGATCAATGGATTTTCTTCAATCCAAAAAAATTCCAATATCAACGTTAATCACTGATAGACATTCACAAATTGCCAAACATATGAAAGAAAGATGTTCAGATATTACCCATTACTTTGACCTTTGGCAATTGACAAAAAGTAATGATTTTGTATTTAAACTAATTATCTCATGAGTCCATAATGTGACAGCATTGCTAATATTTAGTTTGCTATCTTGAGCATCATGAGGAAATGTTGTTATGTTTTAAAAATTTTGTCACAATTTGTTTTTAGAAGTTACCAAAGTCTTAACAAAACTTTCAAAATGTGCTGGATGTGAGTCTCTGGTTGACTGGATAAGACCTTGTTGTAATCATTTGTATTGGAGTGCAACATCAACACTATCTGGCAACGGAAATATTATTGTGGCTAAGCTTAAATCTTTCCTTGGTCATGTCAAAAATCAACACAGTGGGTTTTCTGACAGTTTATTTGATAAGTGTGCTCATGATTCCACCATCCAACCACGCAAATGGCTAAATGAAGGTAAGAATATAATTTGGGGAATTTGAATAGTTCAGCAAGTTGAATTGTTAATTTAAAAAAAATAGAAACATATGCTGTTCTATGGAAATCATTATTACCTTTGTCTTTAGATTCAGTTGCATACAATAAGATGTATGCAGCCCTGACTAAGCACAGGTTTATTTCTGGAGTAATGAAAGCTTCTCCACTGTCTCAAACAAGTGTATTAGAAGGGTTTCACTCAGTGGTCAACCATTTCTCACCCAAAATGATCAGCTATTCATTTCCTGGAATGTTCTGCAGGTATGTAATTTAAACATTTACCCATGATGCAGCCATATGTCAGTGAACCCTATTTATAAAATTATTCTACCCAGCAACCAAACGTTTTACTCATTTTTACAAGTCAATGCAATTTTTTGCTTTCCTTATAGGCATGTTTTGGCCATAGCTCATTTTAATAGTAATTTGGATAGAAAGGATCGTGAAATTAATGGTGTACCCCAAGTGAAAGTGCACTATCCTAAATACAAGAATGGTGAAGCTATAGTGCGAAATGTAAAATTGCTCAGAATTTCGGTAAGGTGTAAGCTTTTATGTTACCCCCTGAAGTTGTGCGTTATAAATAAAATAATTTTGTACTAAAATACCTGTACACTGATATACCAGGATATGTTGGAGAAATATATCAGGTAATGCTCTCTGCTGTAACGGAAGAGAAAAAATTGACGAAAGCCCTAAATGAATTAAAGCAGATGACTCCATTGCCAATGAATACCATGCTAGAAAAGCAATCTAAAAATGAAGCCATTCAAAAAAAAGCAAAAAGACTACGTATGACTGCTGTAGATGTTCCCCCAACTAATCCAGGTTGTATAAGTGTGCTGATTTAAAAACAATGGTCATGTATGATGTAACCAATTCTTGTTTTACAAATTAAACCAGCTCATTCTGTTTTTTATATAGTTGAAGTACAGCCAACCCAAGCAATTTCTATTGGTCATGGAAAGGCTAGGGCAGCACCTCGCTGCTCTATGTGCAAAAATTTGATGAAAGGTCACAAAAATATAACAAACTGTCCAAAAAACCAAAAGTAGTCACAGGAAGAGTTGTATAGGATAAAAAAATTCTACAAATCATTCTCTTCATAGCCTTTGAATTGTTCATTTTTAGTCAAATTAAAAGTAGAACAAATAGCATGGTAAGCACATGCAGGTAGAGGAATTCTTTTATCACAAAGAACACCATGTACCATTCTTGTGAACTGTCGATATGCAACCATGCAAAAAACCCTGAAATGTTGAAATACAGTTTGATACAATCAGAATATTCTGGGTACATTTTCAAATTCAAGTTTTTTTGCTTGCATTCACCAGGTGATTCTAATTGCATTAAAAGAATTCTGTTAAAAAATTGCCCACGCTTGTCAGAAAGTTTAACTGCAAATTGTGTAAGCTATTATGACAACATGAAGAACATCAAATATAATGAATATCATATTAAGGAAAAACCTTTGCTCCAAAAATCTTTTACGATATCTCACTCCATCACGTGTTTGGTACAGGCTTGCTGCCAAATTTAGTGCCCATCGATTGAGACAGACTGCATGAAAGCCTGGGTGCTCTGTAATGCATTTTGGCTGTTTTCCCAGCTTGCTTACAACCATATCGTCCAGCATTTCCACCATACAATTTGCTACTTCATGGCAACATCTACACTCCTTTGGCTTGATCAGCAGATAAACGCCACAATTTCCACAATTGCACCTATTAAATAAATACTTGTGTCAAGCTGCGATATTTAGACAAAAAATTATATCCAAATTTATTTACCATGAATGAAGGGGAAATTCGTTTTGTATTCTTCGCGTAAGCTCCTTTTCCTGTGTGTTTTCTTCCTCCGTTTCTTGTTCGTAATTTTGTAACCACTCTTCATCAGCAAGTGGTTTGTACTGATATGCTGCCTGCCCGTGGCCGTGGTCAAGGACGCCATCTGTGTGCTCAGTAGCATTTGCAGACGAATCTTCCTCGTCTTCTAACTCAAATTCGTTCATGTAGATCTCGGTATTTTCATCTTTTGATGCTATACTAGACTCAGAATTGGATCCCGACATGTATTATACAACTTTTACAGACATTTCGCTGCAATAAATGGAAATTTTGTTTCTCAAAATCGCGTCATCTATACATATGTAAATAACATGTAGATAGAAGCAAATTATGTGTTCCTGAAATGACGTCGTACGTTTCCAGGCCCAAGCCCCTTCAACGGCGTGGGAATTTTTCAAAAAGTTGGAAATTAAATTGCGAAAAGAATGTAATCTATCCATGTTTTTGTGAGCAAGATTTCGCGAACATGAATTTAACGGCCTAAACTTTATAAATATGGGAAAATTGAAAATGGCTGGATGTGCACTTTAAAAGAATGTCTATAAAATCATCGGACGAAAATTTTAAGATTGGAAACATGCTAATAGGCGCAAAAAATTTATAGTGGTTTAATATCAGGTAAAGAAGATATTTTTCTTTAAATATTTTGAAATCGTTTTGATTATTATTAAATATGCCCCGCACAACTCCAAAATGTTCAAACATATATCCTCTCTGGTCAATTAATTTCTTTCCATCAGAGTCTACAACATAACCATCGATAGTATGTTTATTTTTTAGAATAAGCCTGCTTTGAATTAAATTTAACATACTACACGTTTTTTCTATGTTTGAATCCTGAGATATCTCAAATGGAGTCTTATTCCAAAAATCATTCTTTTCAATGTATTTATCAAAATCTTTAATTTTACGTACACAAATTGGTTCCATCCTTGCTTCGTATGAGTCTATAACTTTATAAACATTATGACGAGGTCTTATGCACTCTTCAAGACTAACTCCTTGCGATGATCTAAATACTGTTCGATTATTGTAGGTAGTTATACTATAATTTATATGAGGACCTAATACTAAAGAACATTTTTTGCTTACATATCTTCCAGAGATAACATGTGGTTCATGATTACCATTACAGCTAGTAATAGAGTTATATTCTTGTTTCTCGGTTTCTTCTTGCTCCGGTTCCTTTTTTATACGTGGTATGTGAATAATAATATATTCAATTGTGGTTTCATTTTTCGTGTATGGTTTAAAAATAATTTTATTTCTATCATAAAAAGGTTTGTAAGTCATAACTCTCTCAACCCTATAAAAAGGTTTGAAAGCCATGATTTTTTCAACTATTACTTTTTGGTTTTTGTCTCGGGATCTCATGATCCCCACTTAATTGTGGTCTTAAGTGGGGATCAGAGACCCAAAAACAAAATAAATGCTTTTCATCTCATACTCATTTTTTATAGAGATTTTTAAAATAAATGCTTTTCATCTCATACTCATTTTTTATAGAGATTTTTAAAATAAATGCTTTTTGTCTTAGTCATTTATTTATTAATATGATACTTTTCTGTTGGAAATTCTTGGGTAAAAAAAAGTTAGAAAGCGATTTTTGTTTGTCTTGATTTTGAGCTAAAAAGGTGGTTTGGGAGTTGAAAAAAATTTTTGTCTTGATTTTGAGCTGAAAAGGTAGTTTGGGAAGATTTTTGAGCTGAAACGAGTTGAAAAAATTTTTTGTCTTGATTTTGAGCTGAAAAGGTAGTTTGGGAAGATTTTTGAGCTTAAAAATTTTTTCATAAAATGACTGTCATGATCACCCAACCGTGACGACCACCCCCCAATTTTTGAACGTTAATGAGAGAAATTTGTATAAGATTGTATTACGGGAGTTCATTTTTAGGGGGGGTGGTCGGTTATGGGGCAGAACTGTCATTATTCTATCTACTAAACAGAAAATCCAAGATGGTGGATCCAAAGTCCACGGTCAAAATATTGTGATATAGTTTTTCTGCCATGTTTCTTTTGCTTTAGTAATAAAATCACACCAATATATAAAGAACGTTGAGGTCACGCTTATTCCAGAGATTTCTTGAATTTAACAAAAAATGAGTTGATATATTTTCAAAATGGATATTTGGCATGTAAGAAGAGATTGCAGAATAGCTGTCCACTTTTAAAAAATAAATTCTATGCGGCTATGCAGTGAAGAATCAGATAATGACGTAATTATAATGTAGCTGTATTTTTCAGTGGCTACACAGTTAGTTTCACTGACCACGTGATAAAGTAAACATTCAGATGATGACGTCAGATTAACGCTAAGGCTTTGATACTTTGATCATATATGTAATTTTTTATGCTGATTACAATGGTGGCCTTTTTTTTATTTGAATCTTCTACGACTTTAAGATAAAAAGTTATTTTTCAATAATTCTTTTGATCTTTTGACCTTGTTCATTTTAATATTTTCAATTCATATTTTGTTACCTAGTAGAGCCTACAATGTTCTTTCCAAATTTTTTAAAACTTTACAAAAAGCCAAAGAGAATTCAAAATAGTTTTTTTTTCATTTTTCTTTTTTTCACTCTAAACCTCTAGGACAAGCTTTCTATTAGATGTTAATTCGTTTTTTGAAATGTCTATAGTTGTGTATTAGTTGACGAACTCTGAGTTGATAAAAATGTTTTGGGCATGGTCACAACTTTTTTGTTTTTCTTTTTATTTAATCTAGTTTGGAGAACGATGCTTTTGTTTTAGTGAAACAATATTTAGAGGTTTTGTTATAAGTTGTTATGGGTGTGTGCTGTTTTAATTTTGAAGTTGTTTGAGGTTAAGGTTGACAAGAAATTAGAGATTGCATTTGTGAAGCCTGGGGTGAATTTTGATGGATGCTTCTGGTTTGCTGATAGGTTTTGAAATTCAAGAATTATTTGTAAATTTATGTCAGTATTGTTATGGCAGACTTTGGTTGGAGGTAAACAAGTATTTTGGCCAGGAGAAGCCAAACACATTTTTCTTTTATTTTATTAAGAATATTATCACAAACTGATATTTTGGTTAAAGATTTATCTTTTGTTGTGTTAAAAGATAACATAAGAAAAAAGGAAGATTGTTTTTTTTTACTTAAAAAACTGTATGTAAAACTTTTTTTTAAATTTGTACAAAAGCTGCATTGAAATATTTAATTTTTTTTTGTAAATACAGAGTAGGAGACAATTGTTGAATTCAGTTTATTTAGGGACGTTTTTGTATTTGATCTGGCATCCATTGAAGAAAGCACTATTTTCAAGTATTTAGGATATGGTTTTTTTCTAAATTTTTATTCTGTGCTTTCTAAACCAGTTTTTTGGAGTAAATAATTGATATCTATGGAATTTTTGTCAGTTTTGCAATATTTTTAACAAAAATTTGGGCATGGTATAAGAAAACCATGGGCACGGCCTTTAGACCACACTTATACGTGTTGGACCAATGTAAATTTTCTATTGTGTTTTAGGACATATAAAAAAATAGTGAATGTTTTTTCTAGCTAGTTTTATTTAACTTTTTTTATTAGGCATGGATACAAAGACCACACCCACTTTTTCGTAGCGTTTCGTAACGTAAATTGATGAAATGAAGATATTTTGTTAGAAGAAGGGTTGACCAATTTCTCATAGATGAGCGTGTGTATAGTTACAGCCTTCAGACCAGAAATTTTGAAGATTGTACTGAGCATGTCTGATTTCTGAAAATCCTGAGCCAGAAATTCACATCTTTGAAGAACTGGAAAATGCTTCAGTACTTCCATTAAATAAAAGGAAGTGTTGAATTGGCACAGACAATCATTCTGGCCTCAGACTGTAAATACAATAGCTTTTGTGTTGTTTCCGAAAGTATTATTCAATCAATTAATTGAGAAAGATAAAATTTCAAGAATCCAAGATGGCGGCCGTATAAAAATAAAATTATGAAATTCACATGTATTGATGTTTTAACAACTGGATAATGGAGAAATGTCACAAGTTGAGCAATGAAACCTAGAAAGGCCAACAGGGCCTTGCTTGATGGCAAGGTCCAGTGCAAAAGGTTACTTACCTTTAAACAAAGCTTTTTCTGTTATTTACTAAATAGTAAAAAATTTTCATGTATAAATTACTCTTTAAAATTTTCCATAGGTTCCTTGACTCTCAAGCTGGTGGAACAGCTCATCAGGATCTTGACTTTAATGTACCTATGAGGTCTTCCTCTGGAAGACAACTAGAAACCACAGTCGACGAGCTGAAAAAGGAATTTGGGTCTTCCGCCCAAAATATTTGTTTGATCTTCCGTGTGTTGTTGCTGGAAATGCTTATTCACACAATGATAGCAATAACACACACGGAGTACAAGGACGCTGAGAAGGTGTTGAACAAAAATTTCAGGGTAGGTCGAAATGTGTAAATATTTTCCTTCTTTTATAGTTTTTCCTGGCTTTTGATACTTTAGGATGACGATAGTGAGGAAGAAAAAATGGAGGAGAACACAGAAGAAAATGTGTGTTTATTGCTTTATTTATTATATTAACATACACATATAGAAAGACAAGAAAAAAAAAGTTATTGTTACATTTGCCAATTACAGAGTAAGTTACAGACAATGTGAAAGGAATAAAATATATCAGTAAAGTAGCTACTTTATTATATTTTTTAAATCCATTGCTCTATCAGTGTGTCTCAAAACAATCAGAAAAGGAAAGTGAAAGTGTATGTTTTTAAAAATTGAATGTAGAAATCGAGAAAACGAAAATAATGCAAAAGAACTGCCTTAGAGGAGAAAGATGAATCTGAAGATAAATGGATAAATGTATGTTGATAACAGTGGCGGATCCAGCGTTAGTCACTCATGAATATATTTAAAATTCAAAATACCTCAAGAACAATTCTATTGGTAAGAGTTTGGTTATAAACTATTCTTTAGAAATTTACTGCCAATAGAATTGCTATTAACGTATTTTGAATTTTAAATCGCCATCGCTGACTAATGCTGGATCCGCCACTGGTTGATAAAATACTAATAATAAAACGGTAACAGCGATATGGTTGTTCTGTTTACTAACAATCGCTTACAACAAAAAATTTAGGGGACTAGTGAGTTTACTTGCGTTGTCTGTGGTCATACCTGAAAGTGTACGACCAATAAGAGTTCACTTCCCATTCCTGTAAAAAAGGTAATAAAACCATTGTAAAACGACTCTCTGGCTACTTATGTTTTACCCCCCACTTTTATAAGAATTACACTGTACTAGTAGTTTTGATAATAATGTCATATGAAACAAAATTTTATTTAATATTCTTTGATTCTATCCGAATTAGAGGGGAATTACGCTTTTTACAATGAACAGGTACAGCAAGTGTGAACCCAATTGACTATTTTATGCAAACTATAACATACATGAAATGGAGCATTCAAACAATTTACATATCCTTGGCTTACAAGATTGCAACCTCCTGAAAGAGATTGATGTATAATCATCACCTAATGCCTTTATTGGTATTTTCTTGCAAATGTGGTAACTTGTTTGAAGTTTTGTTTACTGAACTTCTCAGGGAGTTACCTTGAACTCGGCAATTGAAATACTGAGTAATCCCGAACATTTGAATGATGAGTATCACCGCAATAGGTATTGTAAACTATACATGAAGTCAATGTTAGAATATTTAGGGTAGAGAATTTAATGGTTGTGTTTGTATGTGGTGTATGCTCATTGTAGGCTACAATAAAAGACAATACGGGACAAGCACAGTTGATTTTGCCACGATTACACAAGACAGTACCAAGTCCTTCAAGTTTTATGTGCCAAGTTGACAAGGAAAAGGAATAGTTTACGCGGCAAACTCATCAATAGGAATGTGTTCTTGCCTGGCGGGTGAAAATGGAAAAAGCTGCCCGCATCAAGCTGCAGTTGCATTAAAATACAGCATCTCTAACAGAAACCTTATACCAACAAACCACATCAATAAATTCAAACTTGCAGTGTTAGCTATAGCAGACCATCAATATGGGATTTATCATAATATCATAATTTGTTATCTCTTCTTCATCGCAACATTCTACGTGCTTATTATTATTGTTTTCATGTTTATTATGCTCATTCTTATATTCACCAGAAGATATCTCATGGAAACTGTAGCCATATTCAACCAATTTATAAGGCGGTCATACACCTTTGAAAGTCAGATTTTAAAAAAAAAATTAAAAAAAACTTTTTAACGTTTTGGGTACTAAAATTATTGTAGTTTATGATTCCATACTTCTTTTACACAAGATGCCGTTTATTTGCTTGAAAAACGCTAGAAACTGATGCGGTTTTGAAAGTTTTGCCTTAGCAACGCCTTAGCAACAGGTTTTTAAACTGAAAGCTCTTTGAAAATGCCCGAAAACCTCCCCCAAACCAATTTTTTTCATTTCTCCTTTTGATGTATGTTATATAAAGCCTATTTGGTTTGCTGTACTGTGATTGGGCCGTTTGGGGAGGTTACATAATCATAAAGTACAGCAGCTGAAAACATAACCACGGTTTTGGATTTTTGATGCGAAGAGTATCTATTTCTTGTTAAATAGTCATTCTATTTTGTTATTCTGATCATAAAAATGGGAAATCTTCGCAACAGAAGCAGAAAGAGTAAAAATTACATCTAGAAAGCCGAAGAAAAAATTCAAAGATGGCAGTCTTCATGTTGAAAACCCTGGTCTTTCTGGTGTCAAATTAGGTGACCAAAGTGCGCATTATGGAGGTGATGGAGAAAGGATAGACACTGTAAAAGAAGGCACAATGTTCATAGACGTATCCGTATTATTTGGCGTGTTTGATGATGTTTTAAAGTGCCCTGAATGTGGAAACAACACAAACTCTCACATGGACATGAAGAAAAAAAATGGTTTTTCCCACTACGTTGTTTTAACATGCAAAGATCCAGAGTGTGAATGGAAGTTCTGTTTTAATACATCTAAAAAACAAGGACGCTCTTACGAAATAAATACAAGAACTGTGCTGGCCTTTAAGGAAGTTGGTCGAGGGCATAATGCCATGATAACCTTTGCCAAGATTTTGAATATGCCTTCCCCACCAAATCAAAGCGTCTTCACAAAGATCCAGAATGAAAAACTTTTGCCAATTGTTAAGCAGTTAGCAAATGATAGCATGACAACTAGTGCTTTAAAAGTTAAAGAGCTAAGTGGAAATGAGGAAGGAGAACGTGGAATATCCTTAGATGGCCCTTGGCAGAAGAGAGGACATGCATCACACAATGGTGTGGTAACTGCCATTTCTCTGGTCACAAAGAAGTGTGTTGATGTAGAGGTTACATCTGACAAATGTCAACAGTGTCAAAAATGGGAAAAGAAGAAAAATTATATAAAATATGTGTGGAAAGCTAACTATCGTTACAAGATCAATCACACGGGAAGTGCTAACAGCATGGAAGCGGTTGGAGCAATTAGGATTTTTGAACGATCAAGCGCTACATGAGGTCTCAGATACAAGGACATGCTAGGAGATGGCGATTCATCTACCTACAACAGCATTGTTGATGAGAAGCCTTATGGAGATGAGTGCACACCAAATAAATTAGAGTGCATCGGTCATGTGCAGAAACGAGTCGGGAGCAGGTTGTGGAAGTTGAAGAATGTGAATAAGGGCATGAAACTTCAGGATGGAAAAGGCTTGGCTGGCAAGGGAAGGTTGACTGATGGCAAAATAGATGTTTTGCAAACCTACTATGGTTTGGCAGTGAGAGGGAATCTAGATGATGTTGATCAAATGGCTAAGGCTATAAAGGCTTCTTTGTATCATGTTGCATCGACTGAT
>JAODVM010196147.1:0-13732 GCA_025400095.1 Phenganax marumi
TTTGAATTAACTGAAATTATGAGGCAAAGAGAAAGCAAAGCATTTGCAGAAATCTTAAACCGATTAAGAGAAGGAAAACAAACAGCAACTGATATTTTAAAGATCAAGGAAAGATGTGTTGCTGATAAAGATTGTCCACTAGATGCTCCTCGATTGTTTATAAGAAATGATAGTGTTGATGAGTACAACCAGGCAGTGTATGAGCGAGCTATTGGAAGCAAATACAGCATTAAAGCACAAGATAGTGTTATCGGAGCAAGTACTACAAAATTACGAGAGAAAATTTTGAATCAAGTTCTAAAAATGACCTTAAGAAACACAAAGCAGCTTGCAAGAAACTTACAACTTGCTGAGGGTGTCAGAACTGAGATGGTCTTGAATGTAAGGACTGACGATGGCCTCACAAATGGAGCTGGTAATGTTATTAAATTAGTTCAACTTCACCAAGCAAATAGACCATCTGGTGTAGTATGGGTTGAGTTTGACCATGAAAATGTTGGCAAGAAAACCAGACAAGAAAACAGATACCTTTATGTCCAAGGTATTGAACGTTCATGGACACCAATTAAACCTGTTACTGCTCAATTTGCTGTTGGTAAAAATAAAGCTGCTCAAGTTGTCAGAAAACAGTTTCCACTAAGGCTAGCTGCAGCAAAAACAGTCCACAAGAGTCAAGGCAGTAGTGAATCTGAAATTGTTGTCAACCTGGATACTAGACGAGCTTTCGCTCATATACATTATGTTGCACTGAGTAGAGTGACTTCAATTGATGGTTTGTATGTCACTAACTTGTGTGAGAGTAAAATAGCTGTAGATTCAAAAGTTGCAGCAGAGATGCAGAAATTAAGGACGGAAAAATCTTTGCAACTGTGTTACACTCCATTTTACAACTTACAACAATCTGATTTGATGATCTGCCATTTAAACGCACATTCTCTGCATAAACACGTAGATGATATTCGTAAAGACTTCAATTCCTGTATCGCTGATATAGCAATATTTACAGAAACACGATTCAGGCCATTTGATGAAGACAAAACGCACAGGATGAATGGGTTCCAACTTTTCAGAAACGACAACATGTTTGACCAACGAACGAACACAAGAGGATATGGTGGTACAGCAGTATAGAGCAGGGTACCATCTGTTCCAGGATATCCCTATTGTCACAACTTCAATGGTATTGAGTTCACTGTGATCAAAGTTACCACCAGAGTTGATACAACCATCATTGCAATGTATCGCTCACCAAAAGTTCCTATGAGAGACTTCTGCTCAGCTTTGGTTAATATTTTGGATGAGCACACCTCGCTACAAAATATTGTGATTGGAGATTTCAATGTCAACTGGTTGGCGAATACAGAACGATAGCCACTAATATCAATAAATTAAACAAAGTGGCAATAAATTCCCAGCAATAGTGTATTGATATTAATTTAATATGGCATACAAAATGTAATCATTGGACAATTAAAGAAATATGTCATACTCTGCAGTTTGTAACTATATACAGATTACAGTTAATGTAGTTTGTAACTCCACTGGGTAGATCAGTGATACTTTGTGCCTCAATGGGCTGATCAATATTTGTCACCCTCATGTGACGTTGTTGTTTTTTGCTGTGTAAGCAGCTTATTGTCATGTTTTTGCGTGTCAATGTCTACTTCAATTGTGTTATTTTGCGCCTCAAAGGGCTCTACAACAGTGACTAAATCACTGTTTGCCACCACAGATGATGCAGTTTTTTCCCATACTGGGCCAGAACATACCTCGTACGAAGTCATTTGACATGTTCATGCAATATGAAACACTAACAAATGTAGGTACATTTTTCACAG
Source organism: Phenganax marumi (assembly GCA_025400095.1). Lineage (NCBI taxonomy): Eukaryota > Metazoa > Cnidaria > Anthozoa > Malacalcyonacea > Clavulariidae > Phenganax > Phenganax marumi. The sequence goes on from JAODVM010196147.1 coordinate 1,839, forward strand.
ACAAAAAATCTACACCTCACTAGAAGAGAATAAAGCCCGTATTTAGAGCTTTTATGTACATTGTGTCCCTTTGTAATAAAACATTACTAAATGTAATCTTTGACCACGACGATAAGTGCCTAGTGCAGATAAACTCATAAAAGCATAAAAGCACACTGTTTGCCTCTAGAGTGAATACTAAAAAGTTTATCGCCTTGATGGATATCAGCAGAAAGAAAAAAAGCCATACTTACCTTTTATTTTAGGGACCTTTTCATACAATAACATTGCAGTTTGCATTCGCACTTAACCACATGGGGTTGATTGCATACGCATTACACGACATGATCTGTACTCCCTCCTTAACTTTTTCAGCATATGTAAGCTTAACTTTCCTCAAGAACAAATATCTTTCCAAACAGACGGACAAACAGAAAAAATCCAAATTTCGACCATAGATCAGCGCAAAAGCATGCGGCACGTGAAGAATCACATGCTCCTGGCTAAGCCTCAGAAGCAAGACGTATTGCATCCGTATCGTGTGCATGGATGTACTGTGCGTATCATTCCAATATCAAACATTTCTATGAAAAATTAAATAACTAAAGCCAACCACTACAATTTTGACGTCACTTCACTACATACATTATCTATGCCTATGGTTCATATCCCAGACTCCACTTTAGACTTATTAAATAGAACCCTTTGTATGCGTTTATTGTATAAATATACATTATAAAGTAAAAACCAAAACTAAACTGAATGAACAACAATTCTTAAAAATGTAAACAGTTTCATCGCCAATATATTATACCACAAACTATATTGTGCTATTTATTATTATCCATAATGTAGTAGCCATCCCCAACAGAATCAGAATCCCGACAAAACTCAACAAAATAATTAATATGATAACTCAATAATTCAAGTTCTATGTATGCTTCTTCTACAGTTTTGAATGCCTTGTCATTATCGAAAAATTGGATTTTTGCTTTTTTAAACCTCTCTCTTAGTTCTAATACATCTTCGTTTCTGCATAGAATTTGAAGTAATTCATCTTTCCTTTTACTCAAGAATAAAAGATCAATGAATCTGTCTACATGTAGTTTACATGACTCCATCATAAGACACGACACGCGTCGACTGAAAAGCGCAAGTTTACTTATATTGCCTGTAGTTTACGTACAACTTCTGCGATTAATTTACGCTTTAAAAATGGACATTTAAAAAACTTTTCAAAAGGAATTTTTTCGTTGATGCATTTTTCAATGAATAAATTACAGTAATTATCAATACCAGCTGAATAATCGTTCCTTGATTTTTTAAATTGAATTGTTTTTTCACAAAGATTATTGTAGTAAATTGCCTCTTGACTTTCATTTTCTTCTTCGAGGTATAATTGTAGAGAATCCCGATATTCTTTGTGTTTTTTATCCAATATTTTCCATTTATCTAGTGTGTTCGTTTTTTCGTCTTCAACAATAGTTAAAATTTCGGCAAATTTTTCTTTTTTTTCACTGCTCATACACTGTTCATATAAATGATCAATGATATCACAACCGCTTGTATGATTTGCAACGGGTACTTCGAACTGTTTTGAAGCCATTTTTGCTTGGTGTTTTGCAGCATTATTGTACCTATATTTATAGTAGTACGATGTTGGTGAAGTGTCTTTGGCATTTTGAGGCTGACGATGAATTATATGAAGAAATTGATTATGAAGATTTTATGGATTTAATTCACGATTATGTTGTATTTTCTTTTTCATTTGATTTTATTGATAAAAATATTGTTGAAAATGAGACGGTAGTAAAATGGTTATGGGATTCTACAGCAATTGATGGACCAAGAAATTTAAATTTAAACCCTGTTAAATTAATTTTTTATATATAAATGGCTGAGGTTTTTAGATGGTGAAAATGAAATAGTATTTTAAAAAGGAAAATCAACGGGCAGAATTTTCAGGAGATTTCAAAGTAGGTGACTTTATTTAGTTTTTGCAATGGGTGCAGTCCAAGTATATTAGTTGTGCTTTTAAAATTGATTCTGAATTGTACAAATAATCATGAATTCTGTGAATATTGATTTCCTTAAGAGCGACGACTTGTTGGTCAGACTGAATTTGACTAACAGGAGATTTTACGTTATTATTACAAGTTCACGAATAGAAATTGGCGAGAAATTGAAGTCTCATTATTTTCCCGAGTTTGGCGAGGGAGAACACGTGTTGGGGAAAGCAGTTTTTATTAAAGAGATTGATGTAGTTAAAGGAATTTGGAAAGAACTTCAATTTAAAGATTGGTTTGAGTGTGGGGAAGATGAGGCTTCTGCTACTTATGCTGATACAGTAATTGTGAGAAATGGAGATACAATTTTTCAATAGTAGAAATTCATGTACGTCTCATATTGAATATATAGAGTATTCAAAATTTTTGTGTTTATTGGTGAAAATAGACGATGCAAGATTTCATAGTAGGTATTTTATCGGTGGAAAAAACAATTCGCGTTTTGAGTAAAATACTATTGAGTAAAATGCTATTATCATCCTTTTTATAATTGTATAACTTTGCTTGCAGTCTGATGAATTCTATGATTTGTGTTCCTCCACATTCATGTTTAAACACGCCTGGAACTTTCTTGTTTAATCCCTTCTTGATGTGGGGGTTGTTGGCGATGATCTTGGAGGTATCGAATAGTCTTTTTAAATCTGGGGTAATGTCTTTGTAGAAATCCTCAGTTTGTATTTCATAACATAATGAGTTAGTGTCTGTGAACAATAATTTTGCATCTTCACCATACTTTGGTTTGATGTAATCATAATGGAAATCATACATGAGTAACTTTGAAATATCTAGAACACTCATCCCAACGTAAATCGGTTTCTCACGCTGGGTTGCCGGGATGTTTACTACCGCAAATGCAGCAGCGCCTTTATTAACGCAACGCTATGTTAGAATTAGCCTACAATCGTACTGCCTCCTGCCCAAAATATCACTACTACCGTCCATAATCAGTGTCCATATGTAGCCCTCACCTTAGCTTGCACTAGGCGGCAACAGACAAAAACTGCACACTTACTGCGCATGTCCCTAAGGCAGACATGCACCTCGTCCCAGGCTCCACAGTGTGAGAAATCTGTTTCCCGCTTCTTTCATGCTTCAGCCAGCGGGAAACTCTAATTCTCACGCTGGGTTGCCGGGATGTCTACTACCGCAACGATAAAGTATAGAGATTATATATGTTTATACGATCTCATGTATTAACTAACAGACCCATGGCCAACACATGTTCAAAGTCCGAGACTTTTTGATACCCTTAACAAGGCATTTTTGGTTTCCTGTATATACATGTTCATTGAGACCTCTGATCGCCAGCCACCATGCCTCTGGATGAGTCGTTCTGGTATCCCCCATGCAGCCGCTACCATCGTACCCCCTGATCGAAGACTGTGCAGGCCGTAGAGTGAGGGGTCTAGGCCGATCTCTTTCAGTTGTTTGGCAAACAATTCCCGTGCTCGAGAGTAGGTCATTTGTTGTTTCCTGAGGCTCATGCGTTTGCCAGTGTGCGAGATCTTTCTGAAAACGAAATCTCTCCGACTATGTCTCCCTCTCTGCAACAACTTTTCCATCAGTTGGACGGGACAGGTAGGGTTTGATGTCCTTGCAATCAAAATCCATGAGCCTTCTTGGTATTGGTCATTTTTTTCTTCTTTCCAGGAAGACTCTCATATACTCTTCCTCGAATACCAGATCTTCTCTCCCGAGTCGCGATAAATCGTCCCAGCGTAGGAAACCACTGAAGCCCAATGCCACCATGCAAGTAGTCTGCAAGTTGCTGAGGTCACCGCTACCGAATTTGCCAATGAGTTTCTTAACGTGTTCCACTTCCAGTGGCTGCTTCAGGTTTTTGGACTTTTCCCGATAATTCTCTTGGAAGCTTCGATCATCTGTTTGATGATTGGGTGCTCAGTTGGGTTAGCCATAGACATTTTTTGGTGGGCCCATGCTATTCCATACACAGCCGGGTAGACTGACGCCATTGACTTGGCATTCTTTATGAGAAATGCCAAGTATAACGCCACTTCATAACGTGTAGCTGGCAGGGCTTGCAGCTCTTTAGATTTTGCCCAGTTTTTCCATCGCTGGAAAGCATCTGCATATTTCTTCACTGTATTTGGAGCTTTGTCTTGTAATATAATCTTAGGGATGTCGCAGGCGAGTGCAGCCAACTCCGGGTCATGCAATGTTTTTGTGGCCTGCCTTCCTCTTGCGTTGCCTAGAGTGAGAGAAGGCATCGGTTAGCTGGGATGCATGATACATACAGTCTTGTTGTTGTGCTGGTGCTCCCTTATGGTGTACACACTTATCTATTTGCTGTGTCAGCCTCTCACTAGGCACAGTTGGCACAGTTGGGAACCTCGCCCATGCCACTACCTGGTGTGAGAAAACTCACCAGTGTCAACCTCTCACAGGTCGGGTGTCGTACCTCTCGCAAGCATAGTCCCATACAGCAGTGCCTCTCACAGGCTCAATGTGTTGCCTCTCACAGGCTCAATGTGTTGCCTCTCACAGGCTCAATGTGTTGCCTCTCACAGGCTCAGTGTGCTGCCTCTCACAAGCATATCGTTCTCTCACCAGTCATATCTTCGTGTACTATATGAATGGCTTTGATATACCCTCCCGTGGACAACTAAACTGGACTTTCAGGGCGAGAACTCTGTATGATGGTATACCTGTCCCAAACAAGGATGTATGTTCCACTGCAGGGATGAAAGTGTCTTTGCCCACAGGAATGTCTAACCAGTCCACAACCCAAGGCATGGGTTGATGCCTGTCTAGTGTAAGAAGAGGCCACCATGGTGCAGATGTCCAACAGGGGACAATGACAGTACCGTCTTCGTGGTTGATGCGCATGTGGGATATCACTTTTGGTATTAAGAATGGGGGAGGAAAACCCCAGTTGTTTTCTCCTAGCCAGCTCACAGTAAATGCATCCACAACTTCTGTACATGGATTCAGCCATCGGCTACAAAAGCGAGGTATTTGCCGGGTCTTGTATGATGAGAATCTATCGACAGTGTGGGGGCCCCATAGGATGTCCAAGGCAGCAAAATATGTTGGGTTTAGCATGTAATCGTCATCGTCTGTCTGACGAGAAAGATAATCAGCCTCTTTATTCAGCTCTCGAGGGACCCATTCTGGATATAGTCGTATAGCCCACTTCCGACACAATTTAAAGATAGCTATTACTTCGTCATGGATCAGTTTTGATGAACTGCCAGTCTGCAGGACTGACTCCACATTCTTGTTGTCAGTGCGGTGTCTAACTTCTTTGCCTTGGAGCTGTGGAGCAAAAGATGAAAGTACCAAATGAGCTCCCCTAAGTTCCCGCCATGTGGAGCTCCGGTTAGCCTCATCTGGTGCCCAAGTTCCTATGGCAACTTGGCGTTTGATCTGTACACAATAACCACCCCAACCAGTACTGCTAGCATCTGAGTATGAGAGAAGCTGGGGTTGAGGATCAGATAACCAGATTTTCTGTCCATGGCAATCTTCAAAACTGTTTGACCAAAACAGGATCTCTTTGGTAGCTTCACTGTCCAGCTGGACTGTTTCCCTCCATGTAGATGTAGACATCAGGTGCGATATAGTCCCCTGGTCCATAATCTAGCAATTGGCCCCAATGTGAGTCGCATAGATATGATAGTACCTGTCAATCTAGCTATATCATGAGCAGTGGTCTTGTAATTGTTGGACTCAATGTTATGTAGCAAGGTATTAAGTTTTGCAATCCTTCTACTTGGAACTCGAAAATATCCTTCAACAAGATTTACAATAAACCCTAGTACTTCATCGCACTGGGTAGGCTCCCAGCAAATTTTCTCTGAGTGCCATACAAAACCACTTCGATCTATATCATTTCGAACTGTCTGAGAAATAAGCTTGGCTTCCTGTAGTGAGGAGTGGCCACCAACCCCATCGTCTAAGTATGCAAAAATGCGTATCCCTTGGGCACGCCAGTGTTTTAGCAGGGCTTTTTGGATCTTGGTGAAAGCATAAGGGGCCGTCGCCAAACCGAAAGGAAGGACTGTGAATACGAAATACTGCTTACTGTTTCCTGTTCCCCAACAAAAAGCTAAATACTGCCAGTGTTCTGGGTATATGTCAACATGATGGTAACCTGATTTATAGTCGAATTTGAAAAACCAGTCACCCTGTCTAAAAATGTCCCTGAAAGTCCTAAGGTCTTCGTACTGAAAACGCAATACTCTAAGGAAGCCATTTAGGTAGCGCAAATCTAAAATCAGCCTCCTCTTTCCATTATTGGAAGCTACACTCAAAGGAGATACAATGTAAACATTGTCACTGGACACTTCTTTAATGCAGCCACATTGCAGCAGTTTAGTTATCTCGGATTTTACAAAATCTCCGCACTGAATTGCGGATCTATGGTTCTCGTGCACACGTTTTTCAGGAATTTCAACAAAGGGTAGAGCGTATCCCTCACGGATTACTCTCAAAACCCAACTGGACGCTTTAATCTGCTCCCAAAAATCAATGTTTTCTTTCAGGCGCCCTTTGACACCCGAACTAGGCTGTTTAGGCACAACATAAACAATATCAAATAACTCAAGTGTAATATTGTCCGAATTCTTGATGCTATGTACGTTTTTAAGTCCACTGTTCAAGCAGTCGACTTCACTAATTGATGACCGTACGACTTGGCTCGCTGTTGGCGACAGGCGATCTGCACACCCGCGCGATATGTCCTCTTCGACCGCAACGAAAACACGTGGAATCTGAATTAGATGGGGCCCCAGCGCGCTTAGGTAGGTTTTGGCGAAAATTGACCTCGTTCGCATCCTTTTGGGATGAAGTTGTGGGGCCTAACCTAGCTTGGATTGTTTGGGGTTTAAGCACAGTATACGCGCTTTTCCGTTTTTCTTCCTTCATGGCTTTGCCCTCTTTAATAGCGCAACATATTTTTTTATCGTCCTCTGAGTCGCTGGCTAGTGGCTCCTCCACGTAACAATCGACGGTTTCCCAGCTGTATTTTTCTGCGAGTTTTATGTGCTTGTTACGTTGGACTAAGATGTCTTTACCTTCCTGCAGGGTAGCGCGTCGTTCTTCGTCGTCTGACATCTCCAAAGCACTCTCAATTTTCTCCATAACACTTTTGTTAATGTCAAACTGAATCTTGTTATGTTTACACTTGAATTCGGGCGCAGGGGAACATTCCCGTCTCTTGCTCGCTCATTTTCCCGTCTCTTTTACCTCGTTCTCGAGAGATTTAAGGTGCAGATCAGATTCTTTTTGTGCATCCAGCAGTCTTTGAGCCCAAGCTGGTACTCTTTCTTCGTCATTTGTGTTTGAGTGACGACTAGAACTTCCCAAAGAATGATCTCGTTGTTGTGATGCGCGCCGTTCAGAATTGCGATGTCGATGGCTTGAGCTCGACTGTCCCGGGCTCGCATTGTGTGGTGCGAGGCGTCTGAGCGCTTGACTAGACATCCGAGGCATATTGAGTCGCGTTTTTGACCACTTGATGAATGTTCGGGAAAATATTTACGACAAATTTTGTGAAAACTCTTTATTTTTCTTCTGCAAGGCACTTTGAAAGCTTGCACTAGGCGGCAACAGACAAAAACTGCACACTTGCTGCACATGTCCCTAAGGCAGACATGCACCTCGTCCCAGGCTCCCCAGTGTGAGAAATCTGTTTCCCGCTTCTTTCATGCTTCAGCTAGCGGGAAACTCTAATTATTGAGAATTACTTTTGTTTTATACATGTGGATGGCTACTAAGTTCTCACTAAAGATTGTTTTTGATTTGAAGTTGGGTTTCTTAATGAGACCCTCCAACCGTCTTGTTGTCTTTATGAGTTAAACTTCTGATTGATTTCGGAGGTTCTCCATCGTCTTCCCAAACACAGAATTATTCATTAACTTGAAGAAATCTTTTTCAAATTTATTTTTGGACTTCATCCTAAGATTTGTATTGAGTTCTATATGAGACTTTGGCTATGTGGATTCTGCAAATCTTATTCCTCTATGGATCTTTGTTAATATTAGTCCTCTTTTAAAATACTTCTTTAATATTTCATGGTGTACCACATATAGTAGTTCTCCTTTGAGTTTAATGTTGGAACAAGTTTTTCTACGGAAATGTTTTCATCGATAGTAGTCTTTTGTTTCCTAGGGGTGAGAGGATAATCATTATGGTAGTTGTGTAAATGATCTGGGTAGTCGAGGTTTACTTCTAATATACAAGACATCTTTTGCCAATTTTCTAGTTCATCTTGTGTCATCCACTCGAATCCATGGGTTGGTAATTTGTTCATCATTGCCCATCCGTAGAGGTTGTTTGCATCTAAGTAAGGAATGAACGTGGACGGTTTATTTGAGTCGTAGTTGTCTAAGTATTTGTTGTTTCTGACTCAGTGTCTTTTTGTAATCATAGACACCCCACCATGAATTCCGTTTTCTACCATGAGATATATGTCTTGTTGATGTAGGAGCTCTAATTTCATGTTTGTTAACTTTAAAGCGGCATCCCAAGCTAATCCAGGACTTGAAACACATCACTTAATAGTAGAACGTCTGTCTTCAAATAGAGGTCATGGTAGTCTCGCATCGTTTTCATTTCAAACGTGGACCAAACTCTTTGCGCGTGGATGTAGTCTTCGTCTGTAATGTCTTCATCCTTTAACTTTGAATAAAACATATCTTTTGGAGGAAGTTGTGTATCCGAGAGCCTCCTCAAGGAGTCTATGTAATCGTATGGATAAACTCCTGTTCACAAAAGTAAATCTATTTGGTCTGGGAAATATTGTTTCAGGTTGTTGAAGACTGCAGGTTCTAAGTTTCCTCCAAGAGCCCCTAAGCTAGAACTCATAAACTTTAATTAATCAATAAGTCTTAGCTGTCTCTTAACTTGATACGTCTTGCCGTTTTGCTTGCTTCTAAACTTGTCCATGACGATTTCCTTTGTAAAACTAATGTATTTTCCTTCATTCTTTGGAATACAATTGATTTCACCCGGTGTGTCTACAAGTGCATTGATGAATAAATGAGAATCATAACCTTCTAAATTGTGGAATATCACAGAACTGAATTTTGTTTTTTTCATTAATAGATTACACTTACTATGGACTGCACCTCTTTATCTTCCGGTAAAGTGACAGTGATCTTTAACTTTATCATTTTTCAGTTGCTTCTTACAAACATAGCAATGTGTAGCAGATTTAAAGTCTTGCTTGTTTTGTTTGGTAAGTTCTATTTTCTTTGGAAATCTAAACTTGTTATAAATTTAAGGAACTTTGCTTTCTAGGTTGTCAACAAACACTTTGGCACCGTCTTCAGTTTCATTCGTTTTTGTGTAGTGAACTAATTTCGTTTGTAGACAGAATCATTGAAACATTTTATGTAATAAAAGAAACCACTGGGTTTGTGTTTTTGATATTGTGTAGTTCCTTTTCCTAAGTTTTTGTTTATCGGTTTGGTGAAGCATTCAAAGTCTGCAAAAACCACAAACAGCAGCTGCATTGTATGATTATAATTCTTAAAGTAAATGAAGCAATCCTTTTCTGGAAGAATTGTTTTGTCTGGCTCATGGAGCTTATAATATTCTTTATGCTTTTCTAATAATTCTTCTTTTCCAAAGTATTGAAGACAATAATCACACACATAAATCTTTTTTTCCCTCTTAGTCACTCGTGATCTAACCAATCTACTCATGTTGTTGATCACGACATAATGTTTATCTTCTAAAAGCAAGAGACGGATGTCTGGATAATCATGAATTTGTGCGATAGGAAACACTCTATCAGTTTTGTTGTAACCAAATAAGCTTATTTTAATGTTGTTCTTCTTCTCAAACTTTTTGATATCTTCTATCGGTGTAGGAAATTTAATATTAGTCCAATCTAGAGTTTTTGATTTTTCTATTACTTCATCTGTGATCCTATCATGATTTCTCTTACCTCTAGTAAATAATGCCACTGATACTGCCCATTTAATACATTGATTGTCATCATTCTTTGGATTTATAATTGCTTTCTTATCTGCAAGCCATTTTGGTGTAGGAATGTAAGACGACCCCTTGTAAGGTTTATATTTTGCCAGGTGAATATCGAACTTTATGATTCTATCAAATTCCCAACTGGATCCTTCTTTTTGTTTTTCAGCAAAATTACTCAATATTTTTACCGCCATTTTTTATAAATTTCTTCAACGTTTGTTCCTGGTAGTATTCTATGGTACGCGGAGCTGAAATGATCTCTGTCATATTCTATTGTTAAGTCTGTAGTTGGATTTCTCTTCACCAAGGAGCATACTAATATGAGCTTGACTTTGTTATCTTCAAGGGTGTTTAACAATTCGATGACTTTGTCTTTGACAACGTTCCATAACTAATGATGAGAAAAATCATTATAATCTTCAGGTTTGATAGAATAGGATTTAGGACGTCCCTGTAAAGCTTCTGCTTTCTCCTCAATCTTAGATTCACGCTCAAACGCTTTCATTATTTGTCTTTTCATAGTGTTATAACTATCAGACACCTTAGTTTTTACGTTGTCTGGAGCATGATCGACCAACCAATTGTACCATTTGTTGAGTTTTCTTCTCACAAAGTTCTAGGTTTTGGAATAGGTTTTAGTTTAGGTCTAATATATTGTGCTGGTTTTATAGGTGAAGAGCTTATATTATTTTTTAGTTTGTAAGACTGAACATTAATGTCTCTTAATGGTTCGACTAAAGGTTTTGTTGTTGTTTTTCATTGAAGGAATCTTTCTGCGACACTTTGTTTGTTTTTTTACATATGGTTTTTGTTGTGGTGTGAAAAGAGGTCTTATTCTTTCTTACCGTATCTGTATAATTTTTCAACATGTCTAGTAATCTTTTTATCTTTATACTTTGTGATCACTTGAGATGTTTGGTTGCAGTTTTTCGTATTTAAGATGTTCTCTAGATGGTCCATGTGTTTATGCATGTTTTGTGGTGACTTATTCATTTTTCGATGTAACTTCTTGAGTTCACCAAACATGTTCACCTGTGCACCTGGTGGTATTTGTTTTAATAATGTTTTTGTTCTAGGTGCTGGTATGGGTTTTGTCCTCGGCGCTGGTACGGGAGCTTTACGCTTGCTCTGCTTGGGTTTTGTTGTTGTTGTTGTAATTTTTGGGTTTATTACTCATTCTGTTGATGATTCTTGAATAGTTGGTGTATAAGACCCCAACAGTCGTCCAACATTATTTTGGTTTCTTTTTGCAGTTCTAAATCTATCTAGTGCTGCCTTAGCTGATGTGTTTGGCCCAACATGACTAATCGAGTGGTCCATATTCTTATAATTGTGTGGAACAAATTGTGGTCGTCCTCCTGGTTTTAATCCGTCATTGTTCACTGGTGTGGCAAAGAACTCCTCCTTAGATGGTGGTTCAAAGGGTCTTCCAGTTAGTTTTTCTGTTTTGTTTTTTATCACTTTTTGTTTTACGGTTGTTGGCTTTTTAGTTGTTCTTGTACTATACTTCTTAGTTCTTTAAAAAATGTCCTCTTTATATATGGGAAGACCTCCATACTTCTTTTTCACCTCATGAGAACTCATTTTGTCTTTATTTATTATTGTTAAAATTTTTGGTGTAAAACCATCTTCTTGATTTACAATTTCTAAGAACCTCGATTTTGTTTTATCACTTTATTTCTTTTCATTTGTTTCTTCTTTCTTAAGTTTCTTCTTATATTGCGTTGCGTCTGAGTATAACTTTACTTTCATTCTTTCTAATATTTCTTTATTAGAATCTTTATTTTGGTTTTGTTTATTCGTTGTTTTCTCTCTACTATACAGTGTGTTTCAAAAAAAACGGAACACTGATTTATGTACGCATTGCAAATTAGTCAGATGCATAAATTATATTTT